>CANDYH010000254.1:0-17833 GCA_947396885.1 Heligmosomoides polygyrus polygyrus | reverse complement strand
GATCGATTGGATCTCGACAGAGTTACTGCGCTCCGAATACGCCCTTGCGTCCTATTTGGCAAGACGAGAGTCGATGTCTCCGCGCTTTTATTCGCCCAGATCACAGTTCTCGATACTGCTAGTAACACCGTTGAAATCAGCAGGAAAAGTTCTATCAAATGGTATCAAGCTTGGCCAATTTCGAAAACATCGATTTTCGATGACGTCATCGTCCGTCTGCGACGGCTGGAGCGGTCTCCTCCTCGATGCGAAATTGTCGAAAAATCGATGTTTCCAAAATCGGCCGAAATTGACACCATTCGATAGCGCTTTTCACGCTGAACAGAGCAGTACCATTGCGAGTGTCGAAAACTCAAATCTGGGCGTGCAAGAACTCAAGAAACACTAACCGCTATCTTCCGCCACTCTAAATTGGCAGATGGGGCTAAGGCACTTCAGGAAACTAGGGAGTTCTGAGCAAGTCATCATAAAGTACATTAATTGTACTGCTCGCCTACGCGTTTGTAGGCCGTTAGGTCTACGCTTCTTCCTGCAGAGGTCGTCTGAATTCCGAAAAATCGTGTAACACAAGGCTAACCTGCATATTCGCGCCCCTGTAACTTTACCTAATCATAAGCTACACCGTTCTACGTTAGTTTACTACTACAACGTTTCACTGCCTACAAGACCCACGAGTTGCAGCCGAAACGATTCGGACCTGACAGAGTTATTGCGCTCCGAACACGGCCGCGTGTGCAATTTGCAAGCGGTGGCTCCCACTCGATTGATAGGTTCGATGACGTATGCATTGTTCACGGCGCACTCCAAATGCAATCTGGACAGTCTTAGAGCAATTTCTGATTAGGACGACTGGAAGTTTCCGATAAAACTCCCCAAACGCTCGCTCTACAAGCTGTCGCGCCCACTCGATTGATTCTGTCGGGCCTATATGCATTGTTCAACTCTACTGAGATTTATATACCAAAAGATAGAGCTTGAGCTGCTGAGTTCAAATATATGTTTATTTTCGCAAGTACTCGATTTCTAAAGAAGTTATTCAAAAAGGCCGGCCTATGTTGGCCGGCGCGGCTTTTTCGGCCAATGACCAAAAGACATGTCCGGTACTGTACTTTCTTTCGTCCAAAATAGCGTTCGGAAAACTTTCTCGTTACCGTTTTCTGAGGACGTTCGGACGCTGAAGCTCTTGCCACGCTTTTTTTTCTACGCGTCGGTCTTTGTTTGCTCCCTTGTACGCACTTGGAGTACATAATGACTCAAGTGCGGCGAATGTCCGAAAACGGTAGTGACGCCGGCGTCAATGCCACACGTTCAGGAATTTCGTGCTCTCTCTAATAGTTATGCATGCATACGTCTAGTTCTGTTTTGGCGATTTCGGTTCCCGTCGACGGAGGTTAGGGTAAGAGGTTTCCCGTCGAATGGAGATTGTATACGGAATTCCCAGAATCTAATATCTGTAGTGTGTCTGTTTAGGGTCGGTTTGGTGCACCAAGGGGATCTAGGGTCCCTCTAGCTTCAAGCGGGTTTTCGAATCTAGTTGGTTTCATATTCGCGGGCAGGACTACGGTCGCTGCGTGCAGCTTTCGAACCAGAAAGGTTACGGTAGTCTTCGGTCGGCGGCTTTCCCACGTGCCGACGTTGTCGACCCTTATCGGTTCTCGGGATCTCGCCGAGCCCCAGGCTCGTTCTCTGCAACATCAACATCGCTTGCGGTCCGCATTCCACTCCCATGCGTGAGGCGCATACTTCGGGGGCTTCATGCGATTTGTTTTCCTTCCCAGCCTTTTGTTTCTCTGCGGGGATATCCGCTCTATCCCCCGTCACGGATATATATACGGACAGGGATCAGAGCTCCTTCATCCTTCACTGATTCCAGTGATTGTCTCTCTTGATGCCTGTTGTTACTCTCAGCACTTCTAATAAGTCTTCTGAGACTCCTCGAGCTGATGCTCATGACATAGACACAAAACATGAACCAGGGGAACTTCTATCCGATCCCTTCCTGGACTCGCTAGAGAGGCTCGAAGATGAAGCTATTGCTCATGAACGTGACGTTAATTCCCATCATGATGCCACCTCTTCGGCTATAGCTCAGGTACGGTCGGACTCCCAGGCCGCTTCGGTTCTGCTGAGCAAGAAAATCAACGATGGTAATGCAGCCTTAGCCCAGAAACTTAACGAGTCTTTCGCGGTGGTAGGTCAACGCCTTGATACTCTCCCGACTGTGGCGATGCTTCAACAAGGACCCGAGGGGCCTAAAGTCGCTCCATTTGCCGGCTCTACGGATCAAGGGCCACAGTTCTCCATGTGGCTGCGTCGCCTCGAGGACGTGATGCGCATGCGTCCTAACCTCCTGAGTAATGAGCAAAAGGCGAACTTTCTCATAGGCCACCTGGATGGGATGGCGCGCGAGAAGGTGGAGGAGTTGCCTACAGAAGCCCGTAAGGACTTCTTGTCTCTGGTCTCACACCTCACTGCGTTCTTCGAAAGCCCCCAACAGCGTTATGTGGCTCGACAGAAACTGTCGGTGTGTCGTCAAGAACCCGATGAGTCGTGCTCGGCGTTCGCGAACCGCATCCTCCACCTGGTCCGTGCTGCTACCTCCGGAAAGGATGCAGCCATACAGATGGACCGCGTCCTCGAAGAATTTGTGGCCCGGTTGAGGGGGGATATACGTTACTTCGTGAAACTGGACAACCCAACAACGTTCGACCAGGCTGTTACCAAGGCACAAACAGTCGAACAGCTCCTCAGCGAACCGCCGCGGAGCGGCTCATAACACCTACGGCTGCGCTTAACACGGCAACTCAGGCCGGCGGTCCTCCACCATTCGTCCAGGTAGCAATGCGTCCAAATCGCACCCCCGGACCCTTCATCAGCCGTCGACGTCAAGCTCCCACCTTAGACCTTCCGCAGGAGAATGAGGCTCCCTCCCGCGGGCCTCCGCAAATGCGCCACGCTAGGTCTGCGCCTCGTACCGTCCCAACATGGTCGGAATGTTTCAATTGCGGAGGGACCGGCCATTTTCGCCGAGACTGCCCGTCGGCCTGTCAGGCTTCTCGACGCCCGCCTCGAACGTCGCGTTGGTCGCCGAGAGTAGACCGCGGGGTTCAGTCTTTCTCCAGGCAGCAACCACGCTCGCGGCAATGCGACGTTCGTACCTTTCAGAGAGTTGATGACGTCGTAGCCGTAGAGGACGCGCGATCTAGGATTGCACAACTCTCGCTCTCACTTAAGGACCAACAGTCCCAGCTGGACCAATCTCAGGCTAGGATAGCTGCGCTACTCCAGCGGAACGAGGAACTGGCTCGTTCAACCTTCGAGAAGCCATCGTCTCCCAGTGGCCGCGGCTCTCTTCCGGATGTCCGGCTGTTGCTTCTCTGCGCAATGTCGGTTAGCCTCCTAGGCACTCCAGTGTCTGCCTCTAGCGCCTGTCTTTGTCCTAAGGAAAATCCCACCAATCAGTTCTTTGTGCCAGACGCGTACAATTGCTCCGGGCTGCTGCCTAACTCTTCATCACACCTTGACCGCGTGACGTTACAGATATTCCGTTCGAACACTAAAATGTTCTCGTCGTCGAAATGTCAGCCTCTTTCTGCAGAATCATCCGCCACTCCGTCACGTACTCGGTTAATTTCTTCGGAGCGCGGCGTGAGGCGCACGCAGAAACTCATCTCGTGGTATCCTCCGAAGAATGCAGGCAAATGGCTAAACATCACCGATGTGCTCATGGCGCCTTGGAAGAGTATGCAGGGCTGTGGCGCACTCGCCACGACTTTGCGTTTGATTTCCCTTCAGCTCCTTTTGGGTGTTGCACTGACCACATAGTTACAGTAACTAACTGTTATTTGGCTTCCACAACTGTGTACGCTCACCACAACGACCCAGTACCCCAGTCGTCTGTTGGCGATCTATCCTCCTGCCTTTATAAAGATGGTACCTGCACGCTCCATGATGGTTCCGTGGTAATCTGGACCCCTGATCCGGAAGAGGAATGTCATTACATTTTCCTTTCTAAGATGTCCGGCTGGTTCACTGGCACTATCTGGTTGAGCGATTCTAGGGAGTTCTCTCTCTCGTGGAACGAAAATTCCACGCGTACCGTGGATTGCTTCAAACAGTTCATTGTGACGGATCAAGGATACGCCATTCAGATGTCCCGCCGACTAACTCGTAGCACCGATGCGGAGGTAGGCCTGGTTACCTCCAACCAGCTTTCAGCGCAACTGTTGGCCGTGGAGGGCTCGGTCCATGCCGCCGCTCTATCTATATTTCGCCAAGCTCTCCAGAGCGTATGCGAGCGGACACTCGTCCTGTCAACTTTCTTGGCATCAGCTTTGCACACCTCCCCGACGCTGACGATGCGACACCTTTTGGCCCGCCCGGACATCATGGCTACCTAGGAAGGTAGCGGGTACGTCCAAGTCCGACGCTGCATTCCTATTCCTTCACCATCGGTACGGTTTCTGCCCTTCAATGGTACATGCTTCTCCCTTTCCATGGTTCAGATAAATCTCCCCAGTGGGTTCCAAGGGCATGCTTTTCTGGACCCCACTACAAACATAATCCAGGATAAAGCATCGACCATAGACTGCACGGACTCGCAACCTTTCATTGTGGCTTCGGGAGACGGAATTCGGCGCTTTTCACCGTTGGAAGGGTCTTTTTCTACGGTATCACCTGACAAAATCACGGTTGTATCCTCCTTTCCTCGCATTAAATCTCTACCTGTCGCCCTCCAATTAACAATATTTCATAATCTGATTCTTACTAATTTCAGCGACGTTTTAGACAACAACCATCTGCGGGAACTCTGGACAGCTCTGGACCACGAGAAGCTTATGGACCACTTCACCCGGATCACCAGTCCTCGATCGCCTCACCTCGCTTCAGAAGAGCAGGTCAGTCTCCCCTTCTCCATCATGATAGCTCAATTTAGTTTCTTTAACATCTGGGTTTCCCTCTGCTGCCTAGTCGTTTCTGGTAGCCTTCTAAAGACATTTTTCCTCTACATTCGCATTTATTACCCGGGGCTTCTGACTCGCTTTCGGTTCCAGGATCCCCCTCTTGCTGTCCCACGATCCCCTCGTCCCTCAATACTTCCTGTTACAGTCCCCACCTCTTCAAGCCGTGTCGCTCACCCTCCTCCACGTGGTCCTCAGTTTGGACCGAAGCCGAGCTTCTCTGCGACGAAAACGTTTTTGTCGCACCTACCGTTTTCCCAGTACAAGAAGCAGTGCTGTGCCTCAGCAATCCATCTAACACACCCAGAGTCATCTACAAAGACCAATGTTTGACCACAGCAAAGCCATTGCTAGAGCTTGCAGACGGAGTTGTACAAGAACCTACGCAGTGTTTTTAGCACTGACAAAACTCTAGCCGTGGGAATCTCAGCCATGGCTGCCGATACGGGCACGCCTTTTAATATCGATCTCTCACAAGCAGAAGTATCCGAGGAGCAGCGCGATCGACTACGTTCTCTGTTCAACGACTACCAGGATCGGATCTCGACATCTTCATATGATTTGGGCTCCTACGACCACACCCTTATTAAAATCAAGTCAACTACCGAGATACCTCCGAGACGGTATCGGCCTACCCGGATTCCCTCACGGTTTCAAAAGGAGTTAGATGAACACATTAACAAGCTCCTTAAATCAGGCCGAATCGTCGAGAGTGATACCCCGTGGGTCCATAATACGGTTCTCGTAAAGAAAAAGGATGGTTCGCTTAGGGTATGTCTCGACTTCAGGCCCCTCAACAGCATTACCATTCCCGACCGCTACCCTCTACCCCGTATTGACGACCTTTTGGAAAGGGTAGCCGGGAACCGTTTCTACACCTCTTTTGACTTTGCTTCTGGGTACATGCAACTCTTGCTCTCCCCTGAAAGCCAGGCAAAGTGCGGATGAGCTACCCACAGAGGGGTATACCAATTTGTTTACCTCCCCTTCGGGTTACGGAATGCCGGGGCTTTTTTATATTTTTATTTTTATTTTATTTTTGTCGCGCCATGTCCCGGATCTTATCAGGCCTCGATAATAATTGTCTCGCTTATTTAGACGACATCATAGTATTTGACAAGGATTTTGATTCTCATCTCAGTTCCCTACGCAAGGTGCTCGAACGTTTCCGCCTGTTCAACATCAAAGTTTCGGGAAAGAAGCTAACGAGCATTGCTCAGTCAAAAATCACCTTCCTGGGGCATGAAATTTCCGGAACCACCTATTCCCCTTGCGAGCGTAATGTGAAAGCCATTCGCGACATGCCCGCTCCCACCAATGTTAAGGCCGCCAAAAGTTTCCTCGGTATGGCTAACTTCTTCAGGAAATTTATCAAAGGCTTTGCTGACATAGCATCCCCTCTGTACGATCTTTGCAAAAATAAATCCAATTTTCTTTGGGAGGCTCCACATCAGGAGGCTTTTCGTCGAATTAAGGAAGCTTTAATTAGCCGACCTTGCCTGACCTTTCCCCTAGACCGAGAATTCATACTCCACACCGACGGTAGTAAGACAGCAGTTGGTGCCGCTCTATTCCAACAGCAGGACGACTCGTCAGCCTTGGCTCCCATCGGTTTTTTCAGCAAATCACTCTCACCATCCCAGCGTAAGTGGAGTCCTACCCATATTGAGCTGTTTGCGATGATAAGCGCCCTAAGATTTTTCCGCCCAACTATTTATGGGAACCACACTAAAATCCTCTCGGACCACAAGCCTCTAACTTTCCTGTTGCGTTATCATAAAACTCACGACAACCTCGCTCGTTGGATGGTAGAGCTCCAAAGCTACGACATCTCTATAGAATACCTCAAGGGTTCTGCCAACGTAGTCGCGGACCACTTAAGCCGGAACGCAGATCCTTCTAGTTGTTTTATTGATGGATCTCCTTCCGCCGACGACATCGTCGAGTATCCGCGTTGCCTGGTACAACGGCGCAGACCCCAAGTACCCCCGGATACGGGCTATTCAATCCAGTCCAAGACCAGTTTGCCTCCTCCTCAGTACATCCAACCTTACGATGTTCTGATCAAACAAAAGGAGGATTCCGTATGCGCTAACATTATGCAATTTCTGGAAATGGGTTCTTTCGCACCTTCGGTGAGCGATTCTGACAAAGAACGCTACCTGTCTCTCGCCGCAAATTGTCATGTTGGCAAGAACGGTTGCCTATACTACCAGAAAAACACGTCGTCCAAGAGTTCCAGCTGCAGAGCTGCTCTTATGGTCCCCTCTCAACATCGGGAACCCATTTGTATTGCTCTGCATGCCAGCCACACCGCCGGAGGGCACTTCGGATGGAAGAAAACTTTGGCAAAAATCTCTCGACGGTTTTTCTGGCCCTCCATGAGAGAAGACATTTTCAATTTCGTGCGCTCATGCGAACCTTGTCAGCGCAAGCGGCCTCATCCCACCAACCGTGAAAAATTAGTTCCGGTTCTCACTGAAGCAGTGTTTAGCAAGGTGTACCTGGATCTTAGTGGACCCTACCACCCGTCTGCTAGAGGTAACAAGTATATCCTATGCCTTATAGACCATTTTACCAAGTACGTTGTCAGCGTCGCCGTACCGGACTGCACCGCCGTCACAGTGGCTCATGCCATTATGACTCACTTCATCCTAATTTTCGGTGCCATGACTGAACTTGTCTCGGACAATGCCTCGTACCTTAGAGGTGATCTTCTTTCAGAGCTCGGCCGTCTTCTCCGCATAGGACGTTATTTTACAACCCCTTACCATCATGAAGGGAACGGCCTATGTTAACGGGTGTTCTCTACTTTCCAAGAGATGTTGCGGACTTACATCCGGCCTGATCAAGGAGACTGGGATTTATTACTACCGGCCTGCGCGTTCGCGTACAACACGTCCGTCCACCAAAGCACTGATGAAACGCCATTCTTCATGGTTTTCGGACGCGACGCTGTTTTCAACATAGATCTGCTGATCAAACATAGATCACACGGCCACTACCCTTCAGACGGTGACGTTAGTCTCTATAAGGAATCCCTTATAGCCGCTCTTCACAGGGCCTGGAGTCAAGCAGCCACCTTCAACAAGGATCGGAGCCTAGCAATGAAACAACACTATGATAACTTCCATCGTTCTCCCTTGGCTATTAAAGTAGGCGATCGGGTCTTCCTACGGGACTTTTTCCCCAAGGTCGGACTGTCACAGAAGCTCTGTTATCCCTGGCTAGGCCAGTTCCGCGTGGTAGCCGTACAACCTCCCCATCTTAGTATCGTTAGCATCACATCACCACAATCCAAGCCGAGGCGCGTGCACATGAACCAGGTCAAGAAATGTTTTCTCCTATCTGGCCCGGTTTTCTCATCCCCGTGGCTCCCTCTAGAGGAACAGGCAGCATTGGACAACATCAATGCCCCAGTGCACAACCTTCTGGGTTACTCACATACCCCTGTTAGCCACGACACCTCAGTTACACCTTCGCTCACACACTCATATAATACTCGTTTCAGGAAGCGCGTCTCTTCGCTGTAACCGCCTTCACCACGGAGATTCGAGGAACTCAACGACACCTTATTTCTTCCTTCTTCTTCATCTTACGTGCCCGTGTCTTCTTCTAACGTTTTTTCTCCTCCTTCGCATTCTTTCCTCCTGTTGGGCACTGCCCTCGCAACGCTGTCCGCGGCTCGGTACCACGTTCCATTTTACTCAAATCTGCCTCTTTCAGATTCTGTCTCAGTGCCTTATTTGTGTGCCTTCTAATGGATTCGTCGGCTCCTCTGCCGTCATCCCCGACTCTTCCGGTTTCGGAGTTTGACGTCCCTAAGCCGGAGCCAGCAGATACCGCGACGCCTACGCCGGCGGACCGACGGCAGCTACTGGTGCAGAGCATCAACCTCCCCAACCCAAAAGTGCCTTTCGTCTTCATTGATGTGAAGGGAAAGTCCCAGAAAGCGCCGGGAGGGTCGCATTCCAACAGGGAGGAAGCGCAGTGCTGTCGTGACATTGTCCAAGGGCTGATGGCTCGAGATATCCCGACTGACAGGATCGCGGTGATCGTCTTCTACAAGGACCAACAACATCTCCTCGCACGGTACGCGGCGCAGCTAGGATTGGCGCTGCACACGGTAGATTCCATCCAGGGTCGTGAGGCCGACGTCGTCATCCTCCTCACGACTAGGTCGGATGTCACGCGGGAGACCGGCGGCTTTCTGGACGATCGTCTTCGCCTGAACGTCGCCCTTACACGCTGCAAACACGGTCAGTTCGTCCTCGGAAGAGTGGATGCCCTTCGGACTTGCAGAATTGGGGAGGAGTTATCGCGTGGGCCGAGGAACATGACGTGATCGTCAGCACATCAACACTGCTGGACCTCTTTCTGTAAGCCCATTCTCACAACCAGGATGGTGAGTTTCAATTTCCCCGCCTTCCTTCAGCCATGCGATGTGATGCTCGAACTCAGGGCGCATACAAGTCCGAGGACGGACGTGTTTTGGGAAGGAGGGAGGAGTAAGGAACCTAGGTCTCATCAGGGACATGAGCCAAGAGTTCAATCAATACATCGTGAAGTCTTCAGCTCTTGACTCAGAGATCGATGCGCTGATTACAGGAGGCGTGCGCGGACGAGAAGCGGAGCGAAGACGAGGAGAAGGAGCGACGTCGACGACCCGGAGCGGCTGCTGCCCATCACCTCGCCACCCTCGCCCACGCGGTCCACCGCACCGGAACGCCAGGACTGATTCCTATTCTGTGCTATCATAATATACTATTATTTTCTCTACACGGATCTTACTGTAGTTTTTGCGTTAGACAATAAATTTTTTAAAGTCATTCTCAAAGTAGCTAAAGTGGATCGATAGCTGCTCAATTTTCGCTAAAACTTTGCGACACATTTATCAGGTAAAAAATGTAACTACTGAAGCTGAAAGTTAACCTTCAATTTGTAGCAGAAAAAAATCAGACCTCCCCTATGCAACCTTTCATTCGATCAAGTAAAAGGATTTTCCTATCCTGGATTCTTTCCAAAGACAAAATGTTCTGGAACAAGGCTACCACTGGAGGTGAAATTGGAGTTCACAAAGCACAGCTTTTATTTAGCGCTTGTTCAAAAAATCGAGTTTTTCCTAAGCGGTCTTCCTTGCGATCAGTGAGGTCATGCTCAAAATTTTCCTTTTTTTCTCAAATAAAGAATTTTCTACCTGCAGAAATCAATCTCTAGAGCTGATACGTAGCTTTAAAAAACAATAATTTTTATTTATTATTACAATATATATATATACGTTCCAAAATCAACCCTATGCTAAGCGATCTTCCTTGCGATCAGGTGGTGTTATGCTCAATTTTTCCAAAATAAAGGTTTTTCTACCTGAACGGAACGATGTCTGGAGCTGAGATGTAGCTTTGCATAAGCAATAATACATAATCAAAACGCAGGTCATCTGGAGCAATTTTCTCTGTGATCAAGAAGGATGGATCACTGGTCGATCGCTCGTCGATGTGAATGGAAGGTGCTGTACTTTGTCCAGCCGATCTTGTCTCGTTCAGTTTTGGGATCTCTGCAAATCTTCCTCTTCTTCTTAAGCGTTTGCCCCATTATCTGCAAGGTTAGCTTTCCTGAAATGTCGGTGTCACTTTTCCCAATCAAATGTATGATCAGGGTGCAACATAGCCGTCACCAAGTCCTGAAGCAGCGTATCAAGCCACCGCTGTTTGGGTCGCCCTCGTAGCCGCCTACCAGGCCCATCAATTTACAGACCAGTCTTTTGGTTCGGAGAGTGTCATCGCCTGCGTGAAGGACGTGACTGTATCATCGCAGACGAGCTTCTCTGATCTTCTTAAATATCGGGGCGACACCGAACCTCTATCGTATGGAGTCGTTTCGTACTCGATCCAAACGCGTAACTACGGCCGTCCACAAAGACATCTTCGTCTCTATTACGCTGAGACGCCTTTCAATTTCTTTAGTAACAGGGCACCGGTCGAAGGACTGCTCTGTAGATCTTCGACTTTATGCGCTCTGGTATCTTCTTGTCGCAGAGCACTCACGTCAGAGTGCGCCATTTGGACCAAGCTGCATTCGCGCGTGAGTTCCCTTCAACAAGTGCACTACTATCGGACGCGATTGCTGATCTCACGTACTTTAAAGCCGAAGTACGTGGTGGTAGCTCAATGCCTTTCACCTTAATGGAGCAAGGCTCCTCAGTGGTCAGCTACTCTGTTTTTTGACGTTAAGATTGAACCGAAATCTTCTCAAACGATCGCACCAAGCTTGTACTTGCCACTGGTATTCAATCTTATCTTGGCTAGTGAGCATTACATCATCAGCATAAAGAAAAGTCCAAGAGACTGGCTGCTGAAGATCACGCGATATGGCACCCACAACGACGACGAAGAGTAGAGGGGAGCGTGCAGACCATTGATGTACTTCGCCCGAGATGGGAAACTCCGACGACGTACCTGCTGCAGCTTGCACTCGACCCTTTGGACAAGAGTACAGTATTCGTACCCACTCTATGAGCTCTCTGGGAACTCCGTGATCTTGTGAGGCATACTATATCACTTCCCGCGGTATGCGACCAAAGGACTCCTCCAAATCTAGGGAGGCAAGACGCATCGGCTTCCGTTTCTCGCGAAGTTTTTCTATCAGAAGACGAACGGCGCGTATGGCATCCACTTTGCCACAACCAGCTACGAAGCCGCACTGGTTGGTAGAGGGCTTGACAATATCACGAATGCGCCCGTCGTCAATCCGCTCGAAAATCTTTATACTTTATAAATCTTTATAAAGCAAGCGAATTGGACGGTAGTTGGAGCAGTCTGCAGGACTGCCCTTCTTCTTCCAAATCGGAATCGTCGTACTTTGGCGCCAACACTCAGGCACTTTCTCCTCCGCCACAACCTCATTAAAGAACTTCGCGAACCACTCAGCAGGGTACCAGTAGTTGGACTACCATAAATCAGCTGCAACGTCATTGGGCCCAGTCACCTTGCCTGGCCTCATCTTTTTCAAAGCCGCTTCACTCTCCTTCCCGGTGACCTTCTGAACAGGGCACTAGGTTGGAACCGTTGAAGGGATGGCTGGATGAGCAAATTCCACCGTAGAGATTTTCTCAACATAATCTCACCATCGCTTCAATGCCTTCTTGCGGTCCATGAGAAGATGGCCGTTCTCATAATTGATGCCGAAAAACTTCTCAATATCCTCGGTCTGCCGATGGCGCAACTTTACAGGTCGGTACTGATACCGCTCACCATCGCGTGACTCGAGCTTCTCGTTGACATCTCCATAATGAGTGGCTTTTGCAAGAGCCACGGCCTTCTTTGCAGCCTTCTTCGCTTCTTGGTACTTTCGCCAGTTATCGGCTGTCTTTTCGCCGGGAAACACGTGATAAAGCGCCTTCTTCTCTCGCACTTTTTCTTTCACATCGTCTATCCACAGCCATGTCTGCTTGTCGACCTTTCGTCGCCCAGGCTTCGTAATGCCGAGTTCCGATTGGGCAGCTTGACGAATCGCGTCGGTCGCCTTTTTCCAAGTTTCGTCGACAATCGTGACTGTCGGTAACCACACGCGACAAATCACATCTGCTTCCCTCTCTCTCATTCGCCACCACTTGATTCTTGCTGCACCGCATCGCATCGCTCGACCTGCTTCAGCCTCGTAGGGGCGATCTTCAAAGTGCAGATCAGCGGTCGGTGCTATGGGCGAGCGTCTCATACGGCAAGACTCCGGTCGCGATCTCTCACAAGTGCAAAGTCTATCTGAGTCTTGGTACTCCCACTGTAGTATGAGATAAGGTGCGAGTCGCGTTTTTGGAAGACGGTGTTCACTATGGTGAGGTTATGCGATTCGGCGTAATCAAGAATGCGCTCACCATCGGCGTTACGTGATTCCTATCCGAAACCACCATGATAGCTGTACCCGTCTTTCATAGCGCTAACGTGTCCGTTAAGGTCACCTGCAACAATTATTACGTCTTGTGAGGGCACTTCTGTAGTCTTCTCATGAAGCAGGCTCCAACATTCATCTTTGGCTCGCTCAGGGAAGCCCGTCTGTAGAGCATGTGCACAGAAAAGATGATACCTGCCGTTCTGCAGCGATAACGACCTTCACCAAGCGGTCATTGAAACGTTCCACGCTTGCAATCACGTCTCGGAACCGTTTGCAGACGATTATTCCAATATCGTTTGTGGTCCTGAGACTGCCACATAGAACGGCCTTATAGCCTCGGCCTATGTCCCTTGACTTGCTTCAAAACCACATCGTCTAGTGCACTGCACAGAAGTCAACCTTTCCTCGCTCCAGTGCCTCTGCCAACTCAAAGGAGCGGCCCGACGACGTACCCACATTCAGCGTTGCCCCGCGTGTCCTGCTTACGTTACGGGACTTTTAGAATGGCTCAGTTTCCTCCCCTAGCCGTCCTCGCATCAGAGACCCTCGCATACTTTCCACACTCACTGAGCTTTGCGAGTTCGCGTCGGCTCCCGCTGACGCTGTAGCATTATCACGCCACACATGAACCACCATCAACCATGTGAGGTGACAATGGATATTTGTAGATAACCTGTCATAACCTGTCACACCCTTCGCTTTTGCGAGGCGGGACAAGGACACTCGAACGTCGCCTGTGTTCGTGTTCCGGCTCGTAAAAGCGAACGGTTTCCGCGCTACGTGGAGGAACAGACACACCGCCTTTGGAATCTATGCAAATGCCGGTGGCTATCAGAAAACTAGAAGAAATTTTCTATCTTATGAATGCAGAATCAAATTTGAAAAAATGATTTTCATGCGCGGCCGGGGGTGCGGTTTCTTTACAATTCCTGCTGAAATACTTACCGAAAATCGCAGACCCCCGGCTGCGCATGAAGATGCCTTTTTTGAAAAGCGGTTTTGTGATTATCAGAAAGAGTATTTTCTCCTTTGAGGTTGCAGATTGCACTTAAACGGTCATAACAGAGAAAAATGATGCAGATACGCATCCTTGAAGCACAGATGAAGGCGCGAATAAACAGGTTTGGTTTGTTGTAAACATCGATAAAATTTACTCCTGTATCATGTGAAAGCGTAACAACAACAAACTAATAAATGTGGGCCCACAGAAATTCACAGTTTGGTGGCCTCCAAAACCATCAGACTCTCAAGCGACAAGGGAGGGGAGATCGTCATTGCCCCTCAAGAGTTAGACGCCGCCATAATCGAACATCACCTTGAGGATCAGTCTCTGTACCGTGCTTCCCCCGTTAAAGGAGTTTGGGGCGCAGCATCGTGGACTGAACAAGGTGTGGTTGGCGGTCGGAAATGCAGCACGGTTGGATCAGACTTAAAATCATATCCCCCTGCTTCCCAGTCTTATACCTTCTCATAAATACCAATAAGTTTTTAACTTCGGGTGAGCTCTCCACAATCGGACCAGAAGACATTAAGGTTAGGCCAATTATAAGCTGCGTCGGCGGTCCCACAGACAGAACTGCTTGGTTTTTGAATACAATTCTGGTCCAGTTGCTGCGCTACATTCCTGCTCATCTCTCAAACACGCGCATGCTTCTGGAAAACCTCCGCTCTACCCAACTCAACAGCACCTGCATCATGGAGTCCTTCGACGTCAGCGCCTTATACACCAACGTCAGTAACGATTCCGCAATGCAGGCCATTTCGGAGCTGCTAAGCGTGCACTACTCCCATATAAATACGTATTGTTCAAGCACAGATCAAATAATGGCGCTCCTTAATGCATGTCTTAGCTGCAATATGTCGGGTAGGTAATATTCCCAAATTAGACGACTGGCCATGGACCAACGTCTTGCGCCAGCCCTGACCATTGCCTTCATGTCTAAAATCGAAACTCCCATCCTCAACCGACTCCCCATCTTATAGTGCAGGTATATTAATTAATGCTTCGTCATATGTGCCGGTCAGCAAGAGATGTGTGAGTGTTTTCTTGTAATAAATAACCAATCTCACTGCACAAAACTGACTAGGGAGAAGCCTAGCCAAAACTGGCTGCCGTTTCTCAATGCACAAGTGCACCTTCTGGGAGGTAGACTCACCACGATGTGGTATCGCAAGCCCAGTAACAAAAACATAATTGTACACTATCGTTCGACCCATCTTACTCGAAGCTGTGATAAGGAACATATTGCACGCAGCAGCGGAGGTTTGCAGTGGGGAGCAAGAACGCAGGGAATCTATAAAGCTGGCGCGTGAAATTGCGGCGCAAAATGGATATATAAACTCAGGGCCTTTACAAAGAAGTGCACACAAGCGACAAAATAGAGAAGGTACACCGGTGGCTCTCTCTAGCAAGATCCCGTTCCTAATGCCGTTTATCTCTGATGAGGTCAGCACTTCCATCAGAAACTGCCTGGAGGAAAACGGGATTAGATGACGGTAATTCTTAAGGAATTACCACCCCATACTCTAAAACACCGGCTGGTAAGAAATCGCATTTACGACCGCCTTTGCGTTATTCCAAATTATGTGGTTTGCCCAGCTGCCCAGGGAAGGAGACTGCGCCGTCCCAGGTACCGTTTATTGTATTACCTGTCAAAGCTGAGGAGAAAACTATATCGGAAAAACTTCTCGCCCACTGCATCTACACGCCAAAGAACGTTTGGAGGGCAAGCAAAGGTCACGCGTTTCCACTGCGCTAGGTGGCCACAGGGTCAACGCCCACAATGGAAAGGATTTTGGAGTCACATTCAAAATTTTAGCTCATGAGCCCCAGACGTCGGCGCGGAAAGCCCTTGAGGCATTTTGGATACAGGCTACTGACCCAAAAATCAACCGGAAGGGGGAGTGCCTATATATAACCCGGGATCTCAAACCGTACCTCCGACTAGCATTCTAATCAGGGTACGGTCTCCTTTGGTACCCTCACGAGCGCTACTGCCCTGATCGCCTGTCGATCCGTGGTTAGGTGAGGTCGATTATTGTCTTCTTCTCATCTTGTATACGTCCAATTGGTCTCAAAATCCAGTACGATTGAGGAGATGTTTGATCGAGTGGTCACACTTAGGCTTGCTTCCTTTTTTAGTCTGAAAGGAAGCAAGCCTAAGTGTGACCACTCGATCTGAAGAAGGCGATGCCGCCGAAACGATGACCACTCGATCTGAAGAAGGCGATGCCGCTGAAACATAAGCCCAATAAACACTGTTACCTACCTCGCTTAGAGTTAAGGAACAACAACAACAAACTAATATGTGAAAAAGTTTCGGCAGTACGCGGACTCGAACTCAAAAGCAGGCTGGAGTGCATCTATGAGGTGGCACTCCCACCGACTGCGCCTCGAGGCTCATCTTGTAGGGTATCGGGGGTTGATGATTGTTGGGCACAGCAAAAACTAACTGTAGCTCTGGACTCCGCTCACACGACCCTACATCACAAAAGGTCAACATGAGTTGGGAACCTTTCCTTGTTAGTTCACGCTGTAAAAGCTTTTAGACTTCACTTTTTACTTTTCCCATTTATGAATGATAGGAACTAACTTTATTGCGCTGAATGAAGTTGCCATCACGGTAGGGTACTCGTCGGAGTTCAGAAGTTCCGACGAGAACGTCGGTGCCCAGACGATAAGCGGAAAATTGAAGTAGTTGCCGACCGTTCCGCTCACGAGGGCGGCTTAATATCGATAAGGAGTGCTATAGGCAAAATGACTGAACTACATTACTGATTTCCAATAAAATTAGAAAAGTTTTCACTTCTTTAGCAGACTCTGAATTTCAAATTTTCGGACAAGAGCCTCACAAGTGTATGCGATCTGCTGTTGTGTTTTTTAGCTTGAAACTGGCTGGCTAATCGAGAAGACCACTAAACTGAAACCAGGAGAGGAATTTTTTAAAAAATGGATAGATTGAAAGGTAAGCCTAATAACTCTGACCTTCACAAACAAATGCAAATTGGGCACTCTTAAATTCGATTTTAGATTTGCAACTCTCAAGTCACTTACAAGCGGAACAAGCAGGCCCAAGCACAACGTCAGCGCCGGACTGTATCCACTCGATCATCGCTCCGGCATCCACGGATTCTACGCATTCGCCCATTACCCAAGTCAAACTGGAAGAAAATCTGTTCAATAAATATATAATATATAAATATATAAATATTCAATAAATATATAAATAATATAATATAATAATGTTCGTAGTATAATGGTCGTGACTGCCTAGAGAATAGAGAAGCCCATATAATTTTCATTCGTATAAAATTAAAGAAATTCCTAAAAGTGTGCCTCTGCACTGGGCCCTCATTTCTATTAGCTGACTGCTAAAGAGCGAGCTAATTATATCAAAACTTCAACTACATATGTTCCATAAGTTGATGGAACTGATTGGGCATCATCTACCCAATCAGCTGTTATCTCTTCCACACCTCTGCACGCTCTAAAAGGCGCCAGCAACTACATACTCCTTTCTTTATCCGTAGTGGCTTCTTCGAGATGCTGGTAAGATAAGTGTAGATATCACGGATGATGGCTGCACTGGAGGGCTCTTACATGTACCACGTGTACTGGTACATGTATACTGTTTCTATTCTCACATCGAAATGCGAAACCTCGCGCAAAGGAGGCGTTTATCCTATTCCACCTATATGTGTAGTTTGGTACCATGATCGGGGACAACAGGACTAATAGCCGGGGAATATCTGCCGTTATATGTAGAAAGTAGGTTCATGCCCTTGAAGAGCATCTGCAGGCTGTAACAGGGTGTTCTCCAAGAGCGATATGGATGAGGACGAGGCTCTGTCAGCATCATGCTCTGTCTTTTGTTTGCCGTAACTAGCATGAGTTCTGTGTCGATACTCCATAATCACTTGGGTCCTTCTCATCGCCACTGTCTCCTTTTTTGCTTTGGTTCATTGTCGTCGTATTTCATTCTTCT
>CANDYH010000252.1:0-19871 GCA_947396885.1 Heligmosomoides polygyrus polygyrus | reverse complement strand
AAAATCAACTCTTCTTTTTATTTTCTCTCCTTACTCTTTACCGTTGCTTTAATTTGAAAAATTACTGCGATAGCGCTGCTATCCTGAAGACGAGCTTTCTGTAGATATAACCTAGTGCTAACTCGAAATTTTCGTTATTTCCACTCTCTCCGTCCGCGTCGTTGGCTAAGATAGCCAGCCGACCTGAGCTCGGCGCTCCTCAGTCAGGTCGCAGGCCTGCCGCCCTTTGCCTAGGTGTGAAAACTAGGCCATTAGTGCTTGGCGCCGAGCCGGAATCGATCTTTTGGCATGTGTTGTTAGCTCTAATATTCTTCTCAAAACGATGCCCGTTTCATCTATAGCTATAATAAATCTGGAAATTTGGCAGACCGTTGCAGTGCACTTAGCCCCGTCATTTTCATACAAGTGATTTTCATGCTTAGGGATTTCCTAACCTCCATCTCTGGTTCGTACTCACTCTACTACAATCATGGCGCTGACTCCGTAAACTCCATTAAATATAGCATGAGCATCATGCGTCACTGAATTCAAGCATGCTGAACCCTAATATTTACACCATCATATCTTAGCTGCACATCATCAAAGCCAGCTAATGCTGCTACGCACAGGGAAAAGAGCAACTCTTCAAGTTATTTCCTAAGACAGTTGTATGCGCTTCAAAGTATGAAAAAATCAGCGCAACAGATGAAACAGGTATGTTTGCAGCGATAAATTTGAGCTGTCTTTCGGTCTCGAAGTTCCATTTCTTTAACACAGTTAAGAGAAGACACCCTGCTTTGCACTTCATAGAAATAAATTCACTAGCTTACTTGATGCCTGGAAAATAGGGAGCAAAATCGGCGAAATCGTTCTTGCGATCTCGTCGGTGAAGGGGTTCGTTCCACCCAAATTTGGCACTGTTTGCAATCGACTTGGTCGCAGTAACTCAACTAGGCCCATTCTGCTAAACAAGAGGACTGAGATCTCATGTAACTCTTTGACGGACCACGCAAGTCATCAGTGAAATGCATCCTGTGGGTGTAATTAACTCATGCGAGGAAAAGAGTCTGCTGCGGAATGCACTGTGTAGATTTATACTCAATAATGATTTTTGATATGCTGTTTGTCTTAAAGATTCGTCACTTCTGCCAGCACAGTTGATTTAGGGTTACTGTCAAAAACCCTTCGCAAAAATCCGAAGAATTATAAAAAATAAAATAATATAAGATCGAATGTGATAATATGTCTGTAGTCTTACGATCTACTCGGTCTGAAGAATTTTTTCCAAGGATTGCTTGCTGTCAATTACGCCGATTTTGGCACGCTTAAATGTCCTTTGGGCGCAATTAGTGGAGACGTCCCTCGCTAATGAGTATCCCCTGGCGCTTCCAAAAAAAAAAAATAGAGGTCAAAAATGAAATAACGGAAAACGTTTTCGTGGATCTGGGTAGCTCTCGTCGAGGAGATCACGGTGGTATGTGAGTTTTTGAAAAAAGGTGAAGAACAAGACCGCTACAGCAACAGAACAGAAAGAACGCGGATAACGCGCCTACCGCGCCCTTTTTCCAATCCTTATGGTGGGTATTGTACCTGGCATATCCCACTATAGAATACTGTATATACTTCTGCCACCTTTTCGATTTAATAAAGGTAGGAAGAAATAAAGGAGGAACAGGAACCGCTGCGGCCAAGCTGTTGTATTATCAAGGTCAACAGAGGTTCGACGAACGGTACATCGCTGAAGATCTGGTGCGAAGACAAAACCGAATTAGAGCGAAAAGCACTGGCATCGAGCAAACAGATGATCAATTGGTAGGTGGCCGATGTAAAAACAGTTGCTCAGTGTAGAAATGTCATTGTTAATCTTATAAACGAAAACGACCATGTCGAAAGGTGGGCAGCATTTGGAGGCGGGAGCGCGCCAATCAGTCATAACCAATCAGAGTGCTGACAGACCTATCAGGATAGCGACCGTACGTGACCTTCAAAATCGATGCAGCCAGATTTATTGGCACATTCCCACCCTACAATGCTGCCCACATGCGCAACTAGGACCGAAAAAGAAATCACCGTCCCTACCTATTATAGTGTCGAAATTGTCTAGATAGAGGATGACGTTGTCCTCGTATGCAGATAAAACCATAGCAGTATCTGTTGGAATCTCGTAGA
Source organism: Heligmosomoides polygyrus polygyrus (assembly GCA_947396885.1). Taxonomy (NCBI): domain Eukaryota; kingdom Metazoa; phylum Nematoda; class Chromadorea; order Rhabditida; family Heligmosomidae; genus Heligmosomoides; species Heligmosomoides polygyrus. The sequence goes on along the minus strand of CANDYH010000252.1, from coordinate 17,723 downwards.
GCGGAATACGTGTGCGCATCTGAAGGGCAACTCTTTATCGCTGCCTTAGTGGATTCTGGCCACCAGCCGTACCTTAACAAATCTTGCGATCTCATTCATTGGCGCATGTCCCATTGACTTCTGCTCCAAGTTAATGATATTCACGTATACATAGTCGGTTAGTCCTTTTGCGATAGAAGACCTGCAAGCAGGCCTGATCCTATGGAGGAGGCGTGCCCAACGCATAACGAATGCAAAGGAGAAGTGGATAAGATGACCAAAGATTTAGCTTATCGACTTCCCATGGGAGGCATATTCCACTTTCACGCAAGTGTTTTTCAATTTTTTCATTCAATTGAACAATTTTTTACTACTTCGACGAACAGGATCGGGAAGCATATTGGACTGTTTAGTTACTGCTTCTGCTAGTGTTATAAGTTTTTGTTTCCACGATTAAAGTGCACCTACGGGTGCAATAAATAAGTGAATAAATAAACTTCGATAGGGACAATTGCTCAGTGTCCACCCACCCCTTCATAACATATCCAAATCTGACTTTCAAGTTCCTCCTTGCGATCGTCGTTATAAAATCAACTTCTTTACCTTCATCATCGATCACGAACACGACGGTGACTTTTGCCGATTTCTGTAAGCCATCGCGACGAACTTCAGACAAATTTCAGTTTCGTATTTTCAAACTCTATCACGAACTTGAAACTCCTCTATGGTAGCGGGCGGCTCGATTTTCTGCACATTAGTTTTGAAGACATCCTGAAATACCTTTCTATGGTAAATGTGTGCGAAAGGGAATAGTCTATTCGAATAGTTCTTCGAGTTCACAAAAATCGTGCCCAAAAGGTAGTTCTTGACATGAACGTGATGAGAATTGTCCCCAGTGAGTGTAAAGTATGGCGGTGAGCGTTACAGTAGCACAATAGGAGGAGCTGCCATTCAATATCGTGCACTCCGAATCAACCGGGTGCGTTACAGGTGACTCCACTACAGTAGAAGGCGGAGCGACGCGCTCGATTACCGTAGGCTGACCGGATGCCGCGCTCGCCTCGGACGAGATTTCGCTACGAAATGAGGCGAGTTGAGCAGAACTCTCATTTCTCATTTCTTCTGTGCAAGTTTGGGTCCGACCACATGTCGCCCCTGAGTTACAAGGACGAAGTGATGAAAGGAGCAACACATCAAGTTCCTTGATTTTCTACACTTCCTTAGTCTTCGAGAGCCGCTCACCAACCCCCAACCCCTAGGCTTCACCGAGAATCTAATGGCTGCCTTACGAAAACTTCGACAAACTTTGGAAAACAAAAGTTTCGGTCCTCAGAACAGCGGCTGTGCCTCCTGACGCCACGCCCCTCCCCCCCCCCCAAGCAGGGGTCTGTCGCACCGGTTTGCTAGTTGAGTGCAGTCTAGCATGTGAATGCGGTTAGTTCGGTGTGTATTGCCTTCGTAAACGTATTGTAAGGCGAACCCGCACCAGGAGTCACTCTACGTCCTAAAGCCTATGAAAACTAGAAGATCAAGGAGAAATAAGGGCAAAAGATGAGCAAAGTCTTCACTCTTCACCTACAGAAAGTCTGCTTCGCGGCGCATAGTCTGCTCTGTTCATCCGGTACAGCTTGTCCGGGGCGGGCTCAACAACCTGCCACGCTACTATAATCGGGGGCGGCGGCGCGCGCTACCGTAACTCAGGGAGACACCTAACGTACGAACCCGAATCAATCTGGTACTCACCAAGTAAGTTCCCCACAATAAACCAAGCCCCCATCCCTCCTAGGCTATATATACGCCTTCTACGGAGCAAAAGGACATAGTTATTCTGACAAACCTTTTGTTTACATTCTCCAACATTTCTGCACAGATTTGGTCAGTTTATAGAAAGTTTAGACTACTTCTCTGTTCACGTATTTAGTATGCATACAACAAATGGTAAATGTTGTTCAACGACTGTGCACCGCACCGCAAGCAATCTTATGGGTCAAATAGGGATTCAAATTGTATATTACGGATCTATCCTAGTCCGGGGCGGGCACAGAATTAAAAATTATGTAGCAGATTGACTTGTCACCCACATAGCAGATTGAAGGGAACAGAATAGGGCATAAGCTGACAAATTTCACAAAGAAAAAGAAATAACACACAGTTTCACCCGGTTGTAAACAGACAACGTTATGCTCCCCCTAACTCCTCGGTTATAACATGTCAGGCGGCGGTCAGCTTGTTTGAATGCGCTTTGCCGCCGATACGTCTTAAGAACCGCGGGTAATTGTTTGCTTTTTGCTTGTTTGTTCGTTTCGGTCCTTGTTTTTTAAGCCCAATTCTGCTGTCTTCAATCCGCTCTGTGAGTGTCAAGTCAATCTGTTACATAATTCTTAATTCTGTGCCCCCCGGACTAGGATAGATCCTGTATTCCAACGAAATGCGGTAGAAATAGAACACATGGCGCATTCCAGCATTATTTCCATCCTTAATATGACCGCAAGATATTGCTCTAGCACAGCGCGAATGGAGGAGAGAAGAACCTCCCAATCCACTGCGTTCGACCAATGTGTGCTGCTCAGTTTCAGCCAGTGCTCTAGTTTGGCATTTGCCCCAATATCTCGACATGGCTTATTCTGGCGACTTAAAGTAGCTCCAGCTGTATCTCTATTAGGTCGTTGCATATGAAGTGGCCGATTTTGCTACCTCAACTTCGTAGCTACAGTTACTGGCCGACTTTTCGTTACCACGAAAAGTCGGCCAGAAACTGTTCCTGTCTCAGGCATTGTATATACTTTCTGAAAGCGCAGAATCTCCGCTTTTTTAAACTTTAAAGCTTTTGTGAAATAATTGCCCCCTGCCGAGTTTTTGACGTCGTTTCTACATTACGAATCAAAGTGATGCTCGGGTGCTGGGCACAACGCCGCGGCCGCAGCTCGTAACATCAAGGCTGCATTTAAAGAGGATTTTGCTAAGGAACGCTCAGTTCGCCACTGGTTCGAAAAGTTTCAATCTGGAGGTGAAAGTTTTGAAGAGGATGACTAAGGCGCCATCACTCCTTAACGACGACCAACTCAAAACCATGGTGGAAGCGGATCCGCTTCAAACTGTGAGACAGCCAGCACAGCATTTCGGCGTTGATGGCAGCACTATCAAACGCGCTTGAATACGGTCGGAAAAGCAAAGAGTTTGGATAAATGGATTCCGCACGAACTGACTGCCGGGCAGATGCTGAAGTGCCGCCACACCTGTGTTTCGTTAAGGCTGCGTCCTTAAATCCAAGGGAGCCTTTTTTGGACGGGACCGTGATATGCGACGAAAAACGGACCCTTCATGGCAATCTTCGTCGCTCTTCACAATGGCTGGACAAGAATGAGGGTCCCAAGGAGGTGCCGAAGCTAAGTCTCCATCCAAAGAAGACCATGGAAGCTGTAGGGCCGACAATGGCAGGTTTAGTCCATTGCAAGTTCTTGAGGAGTGGAGAGACTATCACAGCAGAGAAGTACTGTGCCGAAATTGAAGTGATGCTGCAGAAGTTGATTGAAGAACAACCGGCTTTGGTCAGTCGAAGAGGACCAATCCTACAGCATGACAAGGCGCGTCCGCAGTTTCAAAATTTTTTGTCCAGAAACGGGATGAATTGGGATACGAAACTCTGCCACATCTTGCATATTCACAGATCTGTCCTCTATCGATTATCATTTTTTCAAACATTTAGGTCACCTTGTGAAGGATAAAAAATCAGCAGCCAGGATTATGTCGAAAATGAGTTCTTATGTTTTATTAATTCTCGTAGTTCTGATTTTTGGAAAGATGGAATGTTTAAGCTATTGTCGCGTTGGAAAAGTATATTAATCCGTTTGTACGAGGCTGGTTTAAGCTGTTCGCCAAAGTTGGTAGCAGATTTGTTCGGGATGACGTTTCGGCGCTATTGCCTTTTTCAGAGACTGGAAAAGTCGAAGAGACATTTGGAGACTATTCGCCCAAACACCATTTCATTTTACGCAGAACCTGGCACCCTTCGACCTCTACGGGTTCTGACCCGTGGTTGTACTCAAGGGGGTTTCCGGGGCAGCCAGTCGGAGGAATTAAACCGAGCCCACCCACCCGAGTTAACCTCTCTCCTGCTAGGGTTGACTAGTGGACGTCCCCAACTTCCACTAAAAAGGTTACCTGTCGCTTTCGAGACCTGCTTTTTTCCTTTTCCCTTTTAATTTCTTCCTGTAAAGTAAAGTAGTGTTTGGGCGAATTCTCCAAATGTCTCTTCGGCTATTCCAGGCTCTGAAGGAGGCGATAGCGCCGAAGCATCAGCCCGAACAAATCTGCTATCAATCTTGGCGAACAGCTTAAACCAGCCTCCTACAAACGGAATCAACGGTGCCAAGATTCATGGAAAGTCGATCCTGGACAGCATATTATTCATAAAGATGCTTATTTCAATTAATAGAATAACTTCTAAGAGTAGTTATCTTCTTTTTCAATCAAAATAGGCCATTTCATATGCAACGACCTAGTATATAGAGTAAAAAGATAGATGTCTCATCCAGACTTCTCTTACAAATAAATAGGGATTAAATACAAATGGCATTCGGGAGACATTTGTAGGTATCACTCTTTAGACACCTAACACTACTAGTACATTCTGTTACCATAAGAACATTGTTAGAAAAATGTACCTCTGCGAACGAGCGGACGAGATCTGGGAAAGGATAATAGTAATACGGTACGCTATCGCCTCCTGCAACGAGCAGCGCCACAGAAGGAAGTCTAGGATTCCTCTTCTCCAGATACATTGCGTTGAACGCCAGGTCGTCCACCTAAGCTGTGAAACATTAGCATGACAGAAGACCCTCTAGTAGAGGGGCGCACTTCATATAAGCTAGAATAAGCTCAGATAAGCTCGGATAAGCACAAGCGGGACTATTTACTCGGAAAAGCTACGAAATTACGTCTGGATATGGCAAGACCCGTCAGCGATGTGTTGCTTTAGGAGCTTTGCACTCTCAGCGTCAGAATAGCCTTTCCAGACACATTCTTATACACCCTTTCGATGAACGCTCTTCTAAGAGGACGAAGGGACAAGCCTACTATACACGGCAGAACGTATCGAACTCTGGACACTGCAGAACGTATGATCGCCCTGCACTGTCCCGACAAATTTTCGCCACTCTTGGACCACCTAGTGGGCCGCAGCAAAAAGCAGCAAACCCCTGTGCTCCTTGTCAGATGCCCTACAAGACCATATACAGGGTGTTCCAAAATAACGTGATGAAGGTTTTTTTTATTTATCACTGTGAGACAACTCACAATTTTACAAAACAGTATATAGATAACAGCGATGTAGACACTAGGCACACCATATTAGTCTGGATTCGAAGTGGCCCCTTGCTGCGAATACAGAAGTCAAAAAGCGTGGTTGGTGAGGTTTTCGCGATAGGCCGCAGGTCATCTGGAGACAGTCGTTTCCACTTCCGAGGCAGAGATGTCTTCTGGGCCTCCAGGTTATGGTGGCGCTTGGCACTGACCCTGGTTTCAAAACGGACCACGCGCTGTGGTTCGCCGTATTCAAATCCGGGCCATTCCGCAGACATAACGAAGTCCGGAAGATTGGCCTTGCACCATGCTTGCGTGCTTTTCGCCCCTGTGCAGGAACTGAGTCTTCTTGGAACGTCCACTGCATTGCTGAAGCGCTTCTGGGACCAGGAAAGTGCCACAGACTCGAAGACGTGTCCCGTCGGTGCACATCTTGATTTATTTTTGCACCGTCCAAAGGTGGCTGGTCCCTCTCCAGATCAGATCCTGCTGTGTTGGAGGTTTTGAGCCTACTCCACCGTAAACAGCTGAACAATGTTCGCTCCCACCCGCGACCTGAGCTTGAGCTAGCGGCATCGATGGAGCCGTTCGCGCTTATTCTTGTCCATCAGGAGCTGGACTTTATGGAGTTTGTAGGGCTTGAGTCCTTGAGTTTCTTTCTGGCTATTCGATGCACTTATGTGCGACTGACACAGATATCATGGGCGATTTTTCTTAGGAGACCCTCAAATTTGGCCTTGACCTAAGCGGTCGCCTTCATGGTCAAGCTCCTTACTCGACGAGTTTCTGTGGAGACAGTCGATCGAGCAGGTTCGTATTGGCGTTTTCCTTGACGATACAGCTCCAAAATCGCGGTGCGATGGTTTGACATCTTGATAAAAACCGTAATTGGGACAAAATAGAACTTTAAAAATTATAGTACGGATAGAAAATGCGCGCAAAAAATGACACTATCTCCGCCATGCTGCAGATCGATGCGTTCGCATGGGAGAACGTCAAAACTTCACCACGTTATTTTGGAACACCCTGTAGGTCTTGCTGAGAAGCGTTGCGGTGATTCCACAGACGTCCTAGTCATTAGTGTGCCAAGCCTTCCCAACAATCTCACCGTGTACATCCTGAGAGTCTTGTTCAAGGTAGCGAGCTCGCTGTTAAACTCGGGGATCTTCTCTATGAACTCGGCACACCGTGAACACTCCGATGTATTCGCAACGGCGAAGAAGTGAACGTGACCCTGAGAACCATCGATAAGGACCGGCAGAGACAAAGTGGTTGGAGACACTTACCAGCAGGAGCTCCTTAACGCGACGGATCGAGATCACATTCTTGCTCTGTGACGTCTTCTTCTCTGAAGAGTCTGATCCTTTGGGAGCGCATATCAGGAGCGCGCTGACCGCAAGGGTTAGCCAGAACTTCATGCGGAAGGCTGGCTCCTTCGACGACAACAGCCTTATATATGGCCACATCATCTACGTTCCTGTCTGAATCGCGGCGCATCGTGGCAAGCCGAGTTGAAGCGGCCCACCGTCATGAATATGGTTGTAGATCTTGAGGAGGGGATGGCCTGATCGAGTATGATCGCTCAAAAGAAGAAGATTAACGTCGGCGTTCGTATCGGATAAGCCATGCATCCTGCTTCGTACAGATTCATAAAAGCTTACACGTCTGGCATACACAACGAGTTGTGGAGAAGCGATAACAGATTAGTGTTTTGGACCCTCCAGGTAAGGAAAGCACCGTTTAAATGTTTTCGAACGAGAAACAGCTTATTCGCCTGTACTTGGATCCGTGTCTGACCGATTCCACCTTTTTCCAAGGACGATCAGTGCCGCAGAACTATACTACACTGTGCTTCACCTCATGCTGGTACACCTTTACCGATGCTAATGCTCCAATCAACAGCCAGAGACTCCTGAAGACTCCCGACTCTTGAAGTGCCGGCTGGGCCAAAAGGTCCATTTCAGGTCCCGGATAGCTCACGCTGTCCCTACCGCCTCTCCTAAAAAACCCTTAAGTCATCACCGAAAATGCTCCAGATGCCACTACATCTACAGATGACCAACAGATCAACATCCATCTCAAGCATTGTCCACTAGAAAATGCGGAGCGCGTGCGACGTTGCTCAAACAAACCGTCTCACTGGATTCTTCACTTGTACCCTCTTCACTTATTTTCCCTTCTTGCCACCATTCAGTTTGGCCTAGCGACTGAACTGGATATTGATTCAGGCTTAACCCCAGAAGTTGATGATATCGATCGGTATCGATCGATATTGATCGATACTGATCGATTTTGCTTGTATGTTGTGAGAACTGCAACTATCATTTGCAACATTCCAGATCCAGATAGCCACAGAAAACAGCAATATCGATTGATATTAATCGATTTCGCTTCACAGAAAACAGCAATATCGATTGATATTCATCGATTTCGATTATACGACGAGGTGAAGTCATTCTTGCGTCACATTGAATTCTGAGGGAATGTCAAATGCCACTGTTAAAGTGAATCTGCCGGATCTATCCTAGCCGGAGGGGAAATAGCTATTAAAAATATGTACAAATGTAAACTGTGTGACTTCTCCCAGCTAATAAGTTGCGAAGAAAGGTTCCCTCAAAAGCCATTTCAGATGTCGTCTTTGTAAATTTGTTCCCCGTTTTAAAAAGACTCAGAGTGATGCCCCCACCCCCGCCACTAGGATAGATCCAGGCTGCCTACCTGCATGATTTTGTATCCGTACAGCGGCTGTTATTGCTGCGAGAATGGCCAAAGAATGATGAACCCGCAGACGCATAGACACCTTAGCTCCTTTTCTAATTGAAAAAAACCATCCGTGTGTTCATGATTGTCTCTCCATCAACAGGACGGGCTTTACCACCAGGGGCCAGGTTCATCAACCGCTTACCGCCCTCTACCGGTAAAAATACCGCCAAACCTGCTGTCGGATGAATGTCATAGCAGGTGGTTTGGCGGCGTTCTCACCGTTACAGGGCGGTAAGCGGTTGAGGAATCTGGCGCCAGGTGGACAGTCACTGATTCTACGGACATCGATCGATATTTCGATCAAGATGCAAATTTAATAACTGTTGTGCGGGCTTCGAAACAAGAAGATTAATCTGCCCTCCGGCATCAATATATTAGGTTGTCCCATAAGTCCCCGCCGTTTTTTCAACGATTCATTGCGGATTTCGCCGGCGGTCTCTTGCATAGCGCTATGTAGCTTTCGAAAGAGAATGATTTGCTCTATCAGAGCGTGTGTTGCATTTCTTTTTTCATCACGAACATTGTCAATTTTTAGGTCGTTGAAGTGAAAAGTGAAAAAGTGAAAAAGTAGCCATTTGCGCACTTGTTCTCTCCGCTTAGGTTTGGAATTTTTTGAGCAGTTTTTTTATAGACTTTGGAAGACAATGTTCTGTGCTACAAAAATTCGTATTTGTCCTGTTTGCTGATTTGTCCTTTATTGATTTTTAGGTCATCAAATTGGGAAATCCGACTTTCCCGTCCGAATTTTTACCAAAACTCCGGTACTGTGGTTGAACTTTTTTGCCCGGTGTTGTTGTATCAACAACTGAAGAAGGAGAAGGAGTTGTTGGTGAAGACGATTTTTCTCTTTTTGGAATTTTGTAGATATTCGACAGAAATCAGCATGAGCCAACAAACGCAGCACAAATTTTCATAGAGCAAGACATTCTCTTTCGACCGACATATAACACCGAGCAAAAAAGTCCTACCACAAAGCAGGAGCTGTCGGGAAAAAAAGCTCCTCCTTCGGACGTTCCAATTTGATGGCCGATCAATAAAAACTGCGCAAAAAATTTCAAACCTAAGCGGAGAGAAGGAGCTGTCACAAATGGCTACTTTTTCACTTTTCACTCTAACGATCTAAAAATTGACAAAATTCAGAATGAAAAAAAGAAATGCAATACACGTTCTGATAGAGCAAATCATTTTCTTTCGAAAGCTGTATAGCGCTATGCAGGAGACCGCCGACGAAATCCGCAATGAATCGTTGAAGAAAACGCAAGGACTTATGGAACAACCTAATATTAGGTTGGCAAGTAATTTCGTGGACTCTCAAGCGCCTTCAGCAAAAGTGTTCATAAACAAATAACAAATAGCAGTTTCCAACCAAAGTGAGATCTGTTGGAACGCTGGACTGCTTCCCATTTATCAGCTACCTGGTCCATCCCACAGCTGTAGAATTCTTGTGCTTTTGAAGCCAAGAATCCTTGGAGGTGCATTTTGACATGGTCCACATTAATAAATCGTCCTCCAACCAAGAAATGCTGCAGCGTGCTATAAAGGTGCTAGTTATTTGGCGCACAGCCTGTGCTGTAAGGTGGGTGAGTTAGACGCTCCCAGCCAAGGTCTTCGATTTCTTGAAGTTTCCGATTCGTGACGTATGATCTGCCGTTATCTTGCTGATAGATAATTTCGCTCCTGAAAATCTGTCTGCCGATTCCAGCGGAGTTCAGCCTGCGCGCGGCCAGGTTGAGAAGAGTAGATTACAGCATTAATGCCGGAACCGTTCTTGATGAGCTCCCAGAAGATAGTACCTTCTTGACACCACCAAACGGAGGGAATGTAGCGAACCGGAATAGAAGACCTTGACTGGGTGCGTCAAACTCATCCACCTTACAACCCAGACCTTGCGCCGAGTGACTACCACTTCCTTAGTTCGGTGCATTACTTCTTGGTTGGAAGACAATTCAATAATGTGGACCAGGTCAAAATGCACCTCCAAAGATTCTTGGCCTTAAAAGCACAATAATTCTATGGCCGTGGGATAGACCAGCTACCTGATATATGGGAAGCACTTCTGCGTTCCGAGGGATCTTATTTTAATTAAAGATTGTCATTAGTTATTTGTTAATAAATACTTTTGCTGAAGATTCTTGAGAGTCCACGAAATTAGTTGCCAACCTAATATTATGGAGTTCAGACTGGAACTGATGGGGAGACGACAATTACGAGGAAATGCTTAGGAGTGATCTTCAGGGCAAATAGGCGATGCCCTTTTCACAATTAGAATCGATCACTATGATCGATTTTTGCCTAGAATTAACCGTTTCAAAAAAGAACTATGCGGACGCATTAGTAATATGGTATTCAACACATCTACCCGCAATCAAACACAAAACCGACGTCGTTGTATCCCACTCATTTAATCACCCGGAGTGGATCATTGCAGGTCTTCAAAGCTCCTAAGCTCTTAGAAAAGGACAAAGACGAGGAAGATATTCTGAAGGACTCATGGACAATAGCCATAACATCAGCCATTTCAGTCACGTCTAAAAAATTATTTATTAAAACGAGAACTGCCTCATCGGCTGGATGTTGCCTACCTTTACCCCTGAAGAATTTCAGAACATCAGTACGAAATGTTATATAACAAGCCTATGAACCCTAGTCGACTTTCATGACCACAATCACAGCTCCTCGTGCTCCTCGTGCTTGAGTTCCTGCACAATTGTTTTGTTTGGCAGAGTCGATTCTACAGTGGGCAACGGAGCTGTCTGGACAATTTGCGGCTCTGCGACTGGCTTCGCTGTCGCTTCGTCTTTCTCCTTCTTAGCTGGTTCCGCTTCAGGTTCAGCTGTTGGCTTCGTCTCCGGTCTCTGCCTTCTGGCACTGGGTGGCACGAAGAATCGCCTGGTCGCGTCGCGGATGAACTTCTTCACATTCTCTACTGTTATGTTTTCGCGAAGGAAAAGCTCGTTGTTCAGGTATTTCTGAAAAAAAGAAATGACCTGCACAGGACCAGTTGAGAGGGTGTGCTTAGCTGCTGGTGCCTGGGCGTGGAGCCGAACCCGATCGATCCGTGCGCACACCAGCAGCACTAGCACAGCCAGACACAAGCGGTGTCACTTTGGTCGCTCGCTCACCTCGTAGAGTCTAACCGCCGGCACGATCCTCCTCACGGCAGCATGACGACCCGGCATGTCGTTCGCCGTCATGTCCATCTTGGCGATGAGGATGTCGTCGACGTTCTTGTAGTGCTCGGCCACCTTCTCCATGGTCGCAATCTCTTCAGTGTGCTCGGGATTGTGAAGCAGCACGACCACCGTGTGCGTCCCCTGGGAGACGAACTGAAAGCAAAGATGAGCCTCTGGAAGGCCAAAGCCGTAGCTCGCACCAACCATACCTCGGTGTAGTTGTTGGCAACGATCGTTTTCAGCGGTCGCTTGTCCCAGTCCTCTGGCAACTCAGCCGACCTCAAGAAGGGCCTCAGCCTCCCCGACCGGAACGCGTCTATGAAATCCACAACGGTTTTATTCGAAACCGGCTCCGTTATCCTGTCTTCCATCCTGAAGGGTTTCAATTTTCATATTTCGGCGCTTTCCATCCACCCATCTGCACCACTACTCACAGGTACATCTCGGACATGGACTTCACCAGAATGCGAACTCGCGCTGGATCACCTTTGGAGAAGTGGAAGTGCTCGAAATTGCGCTGCACATCCGGATCGTCGACATCGCACGATACCAGCACGAATTCACCTCGATGAGAGTTACCTAGCTTTTCCAGCCAATCGGAATTCGCTGAACATCGTAAGCATTGGTACGAATCAAAACGGGCTATTTTAAAGGAAGCATTGGTATTCAAAAAGTTTCAGAGTAACGAAACCTCCGTAGCTTCAAATGGCATCTTCTAAAGTTGTCAATGGAAACTTCTTAGGAAAATTCAAACGAAAGTGTCATTAATGCTGCCTACATGGGGAGGCGGAAACGCACAGCACAACCATCATCCAATCGGAGCACTGACTGAACACGCGCCAGGCAATCGATGCACTGATAGTGCTACCTGCTCCGGCTGGCACTCCCATTCAACTCGCCTGATTGGTTTGGCGCGCTCTCAAGTCCCGATGAGGGCCACATTAACGACTAGTAAGAAATATCCGCATTATTGAATTTTCACGATTCCGAAGGTCGAGGAGATGTAGATGAAAAACAGTTTTTCGCCCAGTGTCGCCCATTGAGTAGTTATTTAGGGTGCTGATCACGAATCTGGCATCGGTTTTTGGAACTTTGGCCGGTTACGGTAGGCGCGGGTGACTAATGTCATGATCATGGATTCCTTCCAAGCCTCGTCCAACGGGATCACACAGAGGGTGCTGATTACGAATATGGCATTCATTTATGAATTCTGTGCTCGGACCGACAAAATTTAGCTGAAGGTATGCAGTGAAGTGCTGGTATCCCTGCAGCAGAGCAATTATGTATCTATAAGCACGCCAGCATTCACTAATATGCTGTAAGATGTCAAATTCATGATCAACACCCCAGCTCTCCATAAACAAAGCTTGGGTGAAGTCGGTGATTATGACCTCGTCAGCCTTAGTTAACCGTACCTACCGTAACCTATCAAAATTTGGGCAAAGTCGGTGATTATGACTCAACAGCCCTAGTCACCAATCACCGGTAACCTACCGTACTCCACCGTAATACCAAAATGAGATGACGCGTTCGTGCTCATCTCCACAGATTAGCCCATAGGCAATGCTTGGGCAAAATCGATGGTAGTGACCTTTATTACCCGCATCTACTACTGTAATAAACCTACTGTAATCGACCGGCATCACGAATAACGACTACTGGACGAAGTTTGGGCGGAAATTTTTTCTCAACTTGTCCTCGACCGCTGAATCGTGGAAGCACAACAGTGCCAAATCATCCCACCTTGGATGTACTAAATGACACGCCCATTCAAGTAGCTTGAGGGCCAGATGTGACTTCACTCTACTCAGTAAGGACCACCCTTCCTAAAAAGAATTTCGACTCATGACGCTATGAGGCGTTCTGAGGCCAAACATCCACTGGGGATGTCGACTCTGCCGCGAACTCTCCGAATCGTCTTCGATTCGAAGGTTTGGCTCCCGACCAGACAAATCGAGCCCTCTGTTTCTTTGGGGTAGGCGGAATGCCAGCATACGTATCTGGAAAGGATATAACGCTGCCGTGTTCATCGACTGAACGCCGTAAGCTATTCAAATGGCCCTTACAACATCCTGTAGAAGAGCAATGTACGGCGCATCCCAAAAAGGGATTGGGGGATAACACCGAATTGCTATCAGATTTGTTTGGGAAAGATGAAACACTAATCTGACCACCGACTGGCCATCTCAGATCATTGTTATGCATTAAAATTACCTCCACGATATCGAGTAATAAAAGAATACGTGGCGCATCCAGCAAAAGGATCGATTAGCTCCTATCCTCACCCTTTCTAACCTTCAAAACGTGCCAGCGGGGTGCGCCACGCATTCTTCTAGCGCGTCCAGGTAAGCAGAAACGTGTCTGCTCCTTCAAGCTGAGCTACCTCCTCAGAAGAGGGCGTAGAGAGCAGAGTTAAAGCTGGTTCTTCCCCCGCGGCTGCATAGAGCAAGACGGAAAGGGAGCCACAACAACACACAGACAAGCTAGCAGAAAGAGAGTTCAGTCCCGCACAGTAGCAGAGACCACATGGTTCTTCCAAACTCTCGTCATCTAAACTCGCAAATCCTCAACTGTCGTAGGATGAACTTCAGCATTGCCCTGCCCTCTTCGTGAGTTCTTAAGTTGAATCTTCGAACTCTCTCCCCTGGTCGCATTCCGTTCGCCTCGTTATGATGAGCCTCCTCTGCGGGAGCAGATAAAAGATATTGTTCAGGATACGGTAGTGAGCTGCTCCTTTTGGTTCAACTAGCGAAACGCTATTTTTACCGCTGTTCAGATGTCCCCAATAGGTCCATCCTCCCACCCGTTTGCAGCTCAATTACCCGTAATGTGTTCTAGGGGAGCGTGTTGGGGGAAGACGAAGAGCTCTAGCATGCCTAAAGTAATCACATAAGATGAGTACCTTACTAGGGGAGGAAGCTACACCTATGGGGAAGTACCTCTATGAACATGGTATACTGTATATTTTAGGAGACAGAAACAGCTAGAGAAGTGGTTTCCCGTGAATAAGGATTTCTGTAACACAAAACCAGAGGCCGGATTCACCAAAAATTAAACCCACGGGTATGCGCGGTATAAGTGGTGGAGATACATAAGATAAATGACAGAGATGAATGCTTCATCGTGGGAATTTCTACCCCTTATACCCGCGGGTTAGTCGTTGATCAATCCGGCTGCAGAAGTCTTCTTGCAAGGGAAATAAGAAGCCAAAATTGTTGAAGAGAGACAGAGTGACATTTCAACGAATTGACAGATCCGGTACGAGTGCGGAAGCGAACTTGGTCGGCTAAAGATAATGGCAACTTCATGACAGGGTTCTTCAACGTTGTGCCTGAGGAGCTTGTTACTTGCAGATTGCTCGCACATGATCTAGGAGCTCACGGGGAGGAGCTGATGTTGACTTTTTCTAGAAGTAGAGGAATCTCTTCATCCAGAATGAGAGTTTGGCCAAATTATAATTTGTCGAGTCGTCGATCACTGCGTCACGGGATACCTCTCCTTCTGTATCTCTTGCGGGTATGGCTCACTAATTGAGCTATTCTGGCGCGAGAAAAGAACTAGCGATGATATCGTCACGCCCAGTTTGATCAAATCGACTGTCTCGAAGCAAAGTGCACCAGTATAGCTCACGCCGAAGCTTTCCAGGTTTCACAAGTTCCAGGCCTGGCATGTAGAATAAGAAAGCGGCTTCACCATGAATTCCAGTGCTTTTGTCCAAGTAGAAGATCACGCTGTCCTCAAAAGCAGATGAGATTACACCGGAGTCTTGTGGGTAACTGAAAAGCGGCTGATGCGTTTCCAGCTGAAAAGCAGCCTGTTACTTTGTCGGACACGATGAAGCCTCAAAAGAATCCGGGGAGCGACAGACCTTCACAAAGTTCGCAAGAGACCTCTGCGGTACACGTCCGATTGATCTTCGCTCACGGTCGACGCGTTTCACGTATATGTAGTCAGTGAGGTTTTCAGCGTTATCAGCCCTGAAATCGGATAGGAAGAATGTTGCGGACAAATCTTGGAATGCAATAGTACAGAGAGTAGAGCTCAGAAGCTTTGCACTGCTTCAGTATGCAGCAGAACTCAATCTCAATCCTGTCTTGGAATTGGGGCGCACCCAACACAACGTAAACGTCACCTACTCCTTCAAAACATATCCGAAAGAGGCATGAAGATTCCTTCTTGCGAGTGTCATAATAAAATCCAGCTCGTAGTCTTCATCTTCCACCACAAACACTACGGAGGCATCCGTTGCTAATTTCTGGAAAACCGAGCAATGGCAGGTGGGATATGCAGTTTGGCCGACCACTGTGACTTACCTCAAAATCCTCCATCTTCATAGGTGGTTCAATCCTCTGCACTGTAGTAGCAATCACCCGCTGAAATAGCTTTCATTGATGGTGAGCTAAATACGTGAAAGGTTATATTCTGACTAGCTGCTAGATTCCCAGACTATGTAATGCTCTCCGTACTCTTGGATGAGGTTTGGAAGGACGAAGTGCTGTTGAACTGGGAAATTGACTCTTTTGATCTTCAGTGAGCCTCGTTGCAGGCCAGTGGATGGAATCATGTGCGATTAAACCCGGTACGAGGTGGAGCTAAAGATACCCACGATGTGAGGGAGATCAGTGAACTCGGTCCGGAGATTCTGAGTGAGACCAAAATGGTCTTGTAGGGCATCATACGAGGACCACAGAACTGTTTCGTTTTTGCTAAGTGCCCCTGGGTGGTCCAAAAATGGCAAACAATGGCATCGCTTCAGGGCGGGGTGATAATGCAAAAGTGACACCTACATAGAATGGCCCTGTCGGGCTCAGAACAATGGGAAAAGACCACCTAACAAATCCATTAACGCCATCCGGAATCGAACCCTTGACCCAAGCCCCAAGCCTGCCTCGCTATCCATCCGGCCTACAAGACCATATAGGTCTCGTTCAGAATCTTCGGACCGAGTTCACTTACCTACCTCATTAGCATCATATAACAAAAAATGCAAACGCTATCATACCTTATCCACATATTCACAGATGTACCTCTAGGTAAGATATACTTGGTCCTTGTAGGTGCTTCGTATACTCACGATAATTCTTTACCTTGACTCCGAACTTGGTGGATCCGGCCACGGATGGTTGAACGGACTTGCCTCCACTCTTCTAGCTTTGTGCAACCCATAACTGTATACGTAATAAACTTCAGACAGGCACAAACCGGTATCATACTGCAACCCAAAGGGATAAGGTATTAACATAAGCCGCGCAAGCAGAAGTTTCTGGGTCATTGAAGGTCGTCGTCTCCTGCAACTGCACCACCTTAGCAGTAGTCCGACCTTTACTTCTGCCAGCATTCGCTCCGCCTGACTGATGCTCGGTGTTATGAGAACGATGTCGTTAGCGAAGCGAAGGTGGTGCAGTTGCCGGCCGTCGACCTTCACTCCCATGTCTTCTCATTCTAGCTCGCACATGACGTTTTCAAGGGTGGCGCTGAAAAGCTTCGGGGATATGGTATCCCCCTACGAAACTCCTCTCTTCACGTCGATGACGACGTCGTTGGAGAATGGTGAGATCTTGGTCGTGAATCCAATGCACAGCTCTCGAAGGACTCTGATGTACCGAGTACGAACGCCCTGGGTGGACAGGGCTTCGAGGACCGCTTCAGTCTCGACGGAGTCGAATGCCTTCTTCAGATCGATGAGCGTAAGGCACAGCGGCAGCTTGTACTCTCGCGACACTTCGGTGAGCTTTGTAATGGTGTGTATGTGGTCGATCGTGCTGAATCCTCTCCGAAATCCTGCTTGCTCGCATGGCTGTCCTTCGTCCAGCGTTCTGCTGATCCTATTCAGGATAACTCGAGTGAACAGCTTGTAGACTACGGACAGCAGACAGATCGGGCGATAGTTGCCAATGTCGTGCACGTCTCCCTTTTTGTACAGCAAGACGGTCCTGCTGGTCTTCCACTGGGATGGAACCTTGCACTCCGACAGGTAGCGTGTGAAGACCGCGCCAAGGTGTTGATGAGCGCTGGCGGGAGGTTCTTCAGGTGTTCGGGTCTGATCCTATCGGGACCGGGTGCTGTACGTTTCTTCACCGACGAGATGGCGTGTCAGATCTCCGAAGGGAGAGCAGAGGGGACGACGCATACATCCTGCGGAATACGGCATGGGGCAGGTGGACGTGTCTATCGGAGAGATCGGATCAGAAGTCGTGCATGACCTGTCCCGTCGTGCTCCTGATAAGAGGGTCAATTAGGTGCACAGCAACGAATTTGCCCTTTCGAAGCTATCTCTAGTTATGCAGCTTTTGTTAGTTCCAGTGCATTTGGACATCTTCTCATGGGGTAGTAAGAAACATACCTCTGCGAACTTAGCAATGGGTTCGGGATCAGGCTGGTAGTGAAACACTATGGCATCACGGTTTCCAACGAACATCATCACAGCAGGAACTCCCCGAATCCTCTCCTCGGTGCTGAGCTCAGAGAGAGCTTCTTCAACATCCATCTGAGCAATACAACATTGAA
>CANDYH010000251.1:0-22427 GCA_947396885.1 Heligmosomoides polygyrus polygyrus | reverse complement strand
TTTATTTGCTTTGCCTTTTTGAATTCACATCAGCTTTATTAAAGCTATCTGTGTTTTGGCTATGCCCGCAACATTTCGGTTTTTTCAGCTCCTTCACTCCTACTCAACACGCTGTGAACTATATTGTGAACTCAGAAATTAGGCGAAATACAAAAAAATAAAAATTTCAAAAATAGGTAGAAATCTAGAAAAGAAATCTAGCATAAGGAGATTTAGCATAGAAAATAGGTAAGGAAAACGTTCACAATGAGGCTGGACGTTCCCTCTTCGCTGCTTTTAATCATGTTATGACCTGGTTTATTTACCTATTTAATAGTTTATATGTGGTTATTTTGTAATGTGAATATCGCCGTTTGAATGTGAATATCACTTATTTTGCAACGGGGTGCGTGAAGCACAGTCGGATGGGTGTCGGCTGTCTCGCTCATCCTATGGCAGAGGTTCATCGCTCGTATTACTCTCCCCTGGCCAACCAAGCCGTCCATCACTCTGGTCGGTGGACTGCCAGCAGACTTGTCAGGGAGGTAAAACACTCCCTTGTTCATCGGCTGGGCCACCCGCAAGTCGTAGTATGGCCAAGTACAATACCGCCCGCGTCGCGCGGTCAAAATGGCCGTTTGCGACTGAAAATCCGTCGCAAACCGTTGCACGCTCATAACTCCTTTAATTTTGCGTTGTTTGAGAAACCACTAGCACCGTTCGATTCGTCTCCTCGAGATCCACACAAACATATATAGAACTTTACCATACTACCCGCATTTTCGCCGTGGGTGGACTAAAAGTGGCTGGAGCAGGCTCTTGTGATTAGAGCACCTTATCGTCCAGGACGTGCATGTGATGATGTGACGTACAGTGTTTTCGGAGTATCTCAAGCATGGCGTGCGTTGTCAGTGCTCTGCCATGCCTGGAATTCTTCGAGAGTGCGCCGTGCAAATACATATAGGATCGAATCTATCAATCGAAATGGGCGAAAGCATGCCTCTTTCTAAGCTCCACCGCTCTACTTTAGTGTACTACTAGAACGTTTTACTGCCTACAAGACCCACGAGTTGCAGCCGAAACGATTTGAACTTGAAAGAGTTACTGAGCTCCGAACACGCCCCGCGCGTGCAATTTGAATTTTCGGTCGCCCCCTCGATTGAAAGGTTCGACTCTACATGCATTGTTCACGGTGCACACTTAAGTTTCGCCGGGACAGTTTGAGCAACTCACGAGTAGGGCGACTGAAGATTTCTGATAAAACTCTCCAAACGGTTCGAAATAGTCTTGAAGGCTTTACATTTTTCCACCAAGGGAAGACAGAAGCGGAGTGAACATGCTTTCTCTCCCACTCGATTGATAGGTTCCATCGTATATACATTTGTGCGCACTTCTCGGAGCATTCCAGGCATGACAAAGCACTGAAAACGTACGCCATGTCTGAGATACTTCGAAAACATGCACGTCCCGGGAAATAAGGTGCTCTAATCGCAAGAGCCTGCTCGAGCCATTTTTAGGGCCACCCAATGGCGAAAATGCGGTGGTATGGTAAAGTTCTATACATGCCTGTGTAGACCTCGAGGAGACGAATCGAACTTTGCTAACAGTTTCTCAAGTAACTTAAAATTAAAGGAGTTCTGAGCATGCGACGGTTTGCGGCGGATTTTTTCCGTCGCAAACCGTCTTTTTGACCCGCGCGACGCGGTCGGTATTGTACTCCTCCACTACTACGGAATGTTCCGTAGAAGCAGCATGCATGATGGCTCCCCTAGAGGGAGTGGGTAACCCCCATCCTGCCTTTATTCCTTACTTTTTTTGTAAAGCTTATGGTTAGGATATTCTCTCAATTCATACTAGTTAGGTCACACAGTGGAAATAATTCCTGAAACATTGTTTCACCCAAACATATTATTGTGTAATGAAAACTGAGCAGCCAACAAAATCATAGTCGAATAAGGATCAGAACTCAGAGATTGAGGAGTATGATGATCCTACAACGTTTTAACATTCCTTTAAATTTCAAAATTCTAATTATCTTTGCCAATTCGTGTGTTCCATTCCACTATGCTTAACGCTCGTCTCTTAACCTTTTTCAGTTCCTTCTTTAACTCTTATCTCTCTTTTATTTTGTGATAAAATTTAAAGAAAGCTTAAAATATGTCTTTCTTTTTCATCAAATGCCCGCTATGGAAGGGGGAGCACAGCACGGAGGTTCGTCTATACCCAGTGGCAAAGCGAACCCTTCCCTTTTTACAGCTCCAACGCATTTTACGTAACGTAGAGGTACATGTCTGGTTGTACTCGTTTTTTGCATCTCTTTCTTATCCGTGGACTCGTTCCAAGGTGTTGTCTTTTGATTGTACTCTGTGTGCAGAATTTTGACGTAATTCCCTTTTAAAAGTAGTATTATACGTACGCCATTAACTTACAGTCGAATGGAGTCATAGTTTTTGTTGACATGATCTCTAAAGGGCGCGTGTAGCGCAGTCGGAGGAGGCGCGACTGTCGCGTGCACCCGATACCAGGTTCCTGGTTCGGATTTCCCGCCCAGGCCAACCAAGCCTTCCATCCCTCCGGGGTCGGTGAATTGGTACCAGACTTGTCTGGGAAGGATAGAGCGCTGACTTGTTCATCGGCTGGCCACCGCAAGTCATTGTATGGCCAAATACGCATTCATGTCGCCTCCACGACATCCCGTAGAAGTAGAATGCGCTGGCGCATCCCAGAAGGGATTGAGTAACGCCGTCCTTTATCCTTTATCCTTTATGATCTCTAAAGAAGAGCAGATGGATATAAATGAAATAGAAGTGAAATGAAACTACTGAAAAGGAGTGAGATGGAATGATCATCAGACCATCTGTTAGAATAAAGCCAACAATCTGCTTATAAAGTGGGCGTTGGTGTGCACAGCAGTGCCTGTTGTCAGGCGGATTTTTCTCTCAGATAACGGTGGTAAATAATTTGTCGCCGCCTAATTTTTGACCTCGTCTGTGCACACAAAAGGCGCTGACTCTATTATTCTACTAAATATGTGGATCGAATCATTTCACGCCGCGTTTGACCGCCACAGGGAGGTTGAAAATCGCCTTACTTCATTTTGAAACCTCATTAATGAAATTCCTCTGCCATCTACACACCTATTTTCGGCTGAATAGGCACTCGGTTATCGTTATTGTTGTTGGATATGGCGCTTTAGTTGTCTAACATTACGCCTTACATACGCTACTAAAAGTAAAACTATATACTAGAAGTGTTGAAATTTCGTTGAAAATGCGAACCAGTCCCAAGTTTTTACAGGTTTTATGGCGACAGAAGGATTGCTACCCTCGACTTTCTTAGTGATTTTTCGGACTTCGGATGAGTTTTAAAAAAACATATGTCCAAATGAATGGCGGTGGTCAGCTTTTGCCTAAATTGTGATAGTGTGTTGTTGTTAACTTTATTCCGGCTCACGTTTCGTCGTTGTAGCTTTCTTCAGACCTGGAAAAATCAAATCAAATTTGAGAAACTATCTTCACTATTTCATAGCGGCTAGGCTACCTAGAATTATCAGGAAAGTGGAATGAGTGTGTTATATAACAATCTCTAAAATACTGCACTATTCGCTGAATGCGTGTTGTGGTAGAGGCAGCATATCCCGATATTCATCGACATAAGTGATTCGTCGTATACAGCAGAGAGTGTCTGACGGTGGACAACTCAGATGTCAGCTCTAAAGCAGCATTCTACAAGATCCTCTTTGAGGAGTCATTTTGCTCATTTTGCTTTGTGGGTGTATTTGCAAAATGACGACGCCAAAACTTAAGCCGAAACGCAACCATATAACAATCTTGGTACCAGCTAAACACCGCCATCTAACAAGATTCATGCGACGATTCACTGAGAGTCACACAGGGAACCCGCTCAGTATTCTTACGTGGCCATATTTTCGAGGGTTGATGGTCTTACCAGGATACTATCTCAACGGTAGGTCGGAACGGCGCAATTGTTGTATATGGGCAGAACCGCCTCTCCCTGGGAAGTAACAAACTGCAGGTATCTCGACCCCAATACAACTCTGCGCAGAGTTAGGGGCGACGGAAGTCGCGTGTTGGCGCCCTGTTGATTCACGTGCTCCACAGCTGACAGGCGCGCGCGGGATGAGGGCTGGTATCGCGGATTAAGGCACTGCACAGGTGGCGTAGTAGGGAAGAGCTCGTGCGCGTGGGGTCAGGGGTTTGGATCCCGCGGACTGCGTTTGTTTTCCACTTTTGCAAAATCCATGTTTGTCGTATAGGTGATCCACCTAGGGTATTATAGTGTGTTATAGAGCATGTTTACATATACATATATCACGCATACCGTTAACAATGGTGGTCCAGGCAGGGTCACCGATTTCGCTGAAACTTCGTCTAGGTGGGTTATTTGGAGTGCTGATCACGAATTTGATATCCGTTCATCATGATTCCGTCGGAGGCTACCCATACCGTTAACAAGGGTGGTCCAGGCAGGGTTACCGATTTCGCTGAAACTTCGTCTAGGGGGTTATTTGGTATGCTAATCACGAATCTGATATCCGTGCTTCACGATTCCGTCGGAGGCCACCCATACCGTTAACAAGGGTGGTCCAGGCAGGGCTACCGATTTCGCTGAAACTTCGTCTAGGGGGTTACTTGGGGTGCTGATCACGAATCTGATATCCATTATTCACGATTCGGCTGGATAATATAAATGCAGGAAGGCACAGGATTGCATTCCTAATTTTTCTGCCGGTGACGGCAGGTAGAGAAAGAGTCGAGAAAAACGGATGTCAGATTCGTGACCTTCACCCCAAATATCCCCCCCTAGACGAAGTTTCAGCGAAATCGGTGACCCTGGTGATTTGGTTAGAGCAAATCTCTCCAATTTTGACCGTTCGTTTTCATTTAAGGTCCGGCAATATCATCTTGTCGCAACTAGTTTTTAACTCTCACCTTCATCTGTGTCACATGTCACAACGCTGATCAACGAGTTACTTTAGTGAACAGCAACAACGTTTCCATTCATCGCTATCGCGTGGCAAGGTGCTCCAATAAATTGCACTCGGTCGAGTAACGCGATGAGCATGAAATCAGGGTTCAGGGCTTTCTCCAAGAAATCCAACCAACTTTTTGCTGGGCTAATGATGTTTTTTTTATTCCACGAAATCCAATCAGTTACGGTTCTCGTCCAGCGGGTGTCTGCGAAACGCATTACCTGGCTGGCCCGCCCAAAACCTAATTTTCCACGACTTTGCTCATTCGACACGGTTTCTGACCCTTAAACGATGGCAAAGCTCGGATATCCTGAGGCGCCTTCTCTTACTTGCGTGAATCGTGTCACTGCGAGCATCGCCCTCTCAGTTCCACGCTGCGCGACATTGATTGCGTGCTCATTTTCATTTCGTATGGCCCAGATCACTGAGGCGTACGTTGGTGCAAGAAGAACAGTGAACTCGAAAAGGTGTGCACGGAGGCGGGAGTTCTTCGCCCTCCCCACGAAAAAGCTCGCCAAGCCGCTCGTTTCTCCTGCTCAGCTCCCTGCTGGGTCGTTGGCCGTATTGAATTCGCGACCCAGATACACGTAGCTGGAGCATTCGGAGATGTACGTTCCGTTGAACGAGAATGGGGCGTCAGAAACATGTCCGTTCCTCATGAACATCGTCTTCGTAAGATTCAGATGCAGTCCAACGTTTCCACATACACGATCGAAGTCGGCCATCACTCACTCCTTTTGACTAATGCTCGAAGCTTCGAGCACGATCTCGTCAGGGAAGCGAAGACAGCGCCAGCTGCCGTCACTCCCATTTCTTCCCATTTTATTTCGCGAATGTCTATTTCCAGCGTAGCGCCGAAGAGCTTCGGGGTTATGGAATCCTTTGCCGAACCCCTATCTTCACGTTGACGACGTTGTTATGGAATGCTGAAATCACCACCAAGAATGAGGGGAAAAAATCCAGCCCCTCACAATCTGGTGCCTTTTCTGTTCCGGTCTTACTCTTGAGCGACTAACTACACTACATATGCATATCACAATCTTCATAGAATCTTCAGAACCGGAATGACCACAACAGTATCGAACACAAGGAATCAATAAAAACAAGCGACAACCCATAGAAATAAAGCATCAAGACTAGGAGTAATTAAAAATGTGCAGCAGTTATGTAGTTGTTCTGACAGGGCGGGCAAGTGGCCAATCGTGTGGCTCTAGCACCTAGCCACATCTCCACGCGTACAGTGAGGACGCTGTTGGGGCGAATCGCCTCGAAACAGTTTGTCCTGTCATCAGCGAACTTTCAGCTTCTTCAGCTGCTCCCGCTCGGAATTGCTTTCTGCTGGCTCGCATTCAAACGAAGCCAGCATCGACTCTGAAGAATGTAGCATTTTCTTAGAACGTCTGCAAGCGAAAGGTATTTTGGAGAGTGGAAGGTCCCTGCGCTGAAAAAAAAGGAGTACGGGCTACGTAATTCTCCAACGTCCTCCTCATTAGGTGATCACGCGGTTTACTGCCATAGAAACGGGATTTTCGAAGTCGCAGTAAAAGCAAAAGATCACCAAAAGCGCTGCACATTGCGGCTAGGGCGCTTAGGTTTGAATGAACAGAAGAAAGGACTTAGTGTTGGTAATCCAAGATCTGGCACCATTTCTCGACATTTAAAAAAGAACACGCTAAGATACATCTCCAAATATTTCTCTACGAGGGTGGTTCAATGTGGAATAGCCTGATAGGGAGACTAGGGAGACCTTGTTTTAGCCGCTGACCAAGAATGTTATCCAGCTCAGGTTTTCGCGAGTTCTCCTTGACGAATGCTTGAAAAAGTCGAAAACTTCTTTACAATGCTACCAACACAAACACCACCGCATTGTATGAAGTACTAATTTCTAAATTTTCGAAAATGGAGAAAACGCAATATTGCAGTTTCAAATTGATGGCTAAACTTCCAGGTGGGGCAGAACAGGGACACGGAACTCCCTCAGATGAATGTAGACATGGGTGAGCTTTGGACCCGAGAACGATTTATCGAAAATTGAACTTGGGTGTCTAACAGTAATTCTCACCACCAAGGGGGTGACGGTGCACTCAGTTTTTCCATCTTAAGGTTAAGCCCGGCAGCGCCTCAGAACCACACAGGGTTAACCTTAGAACACGTCTCTACAAAACGAACTAAATGGATTTTGGTAAGATGGCTCTCCCAATTTAATTTCATTTTTCCACGCTCTGAACTACAACACCGAAACGCAGGAAGGAATGAAGCTGTTCCTACTCTGGGCTGAATATCGCTTCTTCATTAAATTATACTGCATGGCAGTGTCAAATGGTTAAGAGCGAACAATGTTGCGAGTTAAACTTTGTTTCTGGAGGAAGGCTCACTGTTAAGTGAGAGTGCACACATCACATTAGAACTCAAAAATGAAGGAAAAACACTTTCAAACTTCTGAAAAAGGCTTTCAACCTTCTGAGAATCGAAACAGCTAGGAATTCACCTCTTTCGCTGTATAACAGCGAAACCAGCAAGTACTGGAGTATCGAAGCGTTTTTCTGAAAACAGCAGCTCACTCCCTTCCACTGGACGACAGGTCGCAGCTGCTCGGCGATTTGTGAGTAGGCCTGAAAGGATTTCACCATGTGACCTGTTCACTTATGGTTTAGCAATCGCTACATAAAGGTGCTGAAAGCATAGGGCTGCTCCAGAGTGAAGAGTTGCTTTAAACAAGAGAAGCCCTGAATAGAGCCATAAACGTATGAGAAGCTCCAATAACGACCCTATACTTGTCCATTGATTAAGGTGGATTCCCTGAAGTTGCACTCAACTTTATGCAATTGTAGGGCAATAGACAATCAGCCAGAGATGTTGAACAACTAGGGAACTGTGGTAAAGCGCTGCTGTTACCTGAACCCCGCAGTTCCAAGCAAACTCAATGGCGATCAAGGGCGAGAGGATAAAGAACAGGCTTATCAATCCCTATTACTAGTGTGCCATGCATTACTACTCAACAGGGCAGAGGCGGTTTTAAAACGCATTTGACCTATACAACTTGCGGCGACAACGCGCATGAACAAGCCAGTGCTGTTGCTGTTATTTCCCTGACAAATCTCGTAGGAGCGGAAGGTATAGTTGGCCTGATTAGTAGCTGATCCGAGGGCATCGATTCGCGGGTCCACGCAGCAATATAGATTATTTCGCAAATTCCACCCCATTTTGTATATGCCCAACAATACTGGCATTTTAAGAGGCACTCTGAGGTGCGCCACATTCCCACCATCCATCTATGGTGGTGTAAAATTAAGAAATAAGACGCCTCGGGAGAAATGTGAAAAAATCAGGACAAGGAAATGGTAGATTCCGCCAGTGGATGAAAGCCATCCGACTGCGACGTCTTCATCTTTGTGAAATATACAATAGTTCTTTCACTTTAATCTACTTTGTGATTGCAGAGGCAGATTATGGAAAATTTCGAAACATTGGAAGAAGAGAAACTCACCACGAAGTTCAGATGACCATTAGGAAGTGTACGAACGCTGCCATGGTAGACGAGAAACAAATCCTTGAGCAGGAGTACGAAGAATGGTATTACTATCTATAAGAAGGGCTTGATGGCAGCGCTGAATCAGGTGATTTATTAATAGGTTCGTGAAATAAAACAACCGCCCACATAGCATCAATTTGCTAAATTCGACTAAACCCCTTCGAACAACTACTTATTTCGTTATCAAAACAAACTTATATCCGGCGAAGCAGGATTAAAATAAGTTATAAGGGGCTAAAAGGTGAACACAGGCGCTAATCCATGCCCTTATGAGGTGCACTATGCACTCTTCTTCTACGGGGTAATGTGGAGGCATTTCGAACACTTGACACATTTGGAAGGTGCACAGATCAGCCGATGAAAATGCAGGCGTAACGTGCCTCCCGGAGCTACATCAGATCGTGAGACCTTCTGGAGCGGTCAACGCGAGATTGTGATCCTCCTTCTACTGGGTTAAATATGATATAGGAGGTAAACATTAGAAGGAAAAAGCCCAGTCTACCTACACGCAATGGATACGTGACCCATATTATTTTTTGTAGAATTAAGAATTTTATGTTTAGGTCAGATCATCCACTTCGACCTTCAACGAGTTGACCTTTCTCTCTCTCCGCGACATGAAATTGCATGTTTCTGGTAGAAGAGAACAGATATAAAAGAGCGAATGCTTTTTGCAAATTTAGAGCCGAACATAGCCCAAAGACCCACCTTTTGAGTGCTTCCGGCGGTTTCAGCGCGCCATTGCGCGGCTTTCATCGTGGCTCGGTACGAGAGAAAGTTCCCACTGGGATCCAGCTGATGCTGCAGGATCTCCAACTTTGACTTCTCCACTCGCGCCCACTGAAAATAGCTCTAACAGCTTCCTGCTTTAGACTGTGCAGCAAGGGAACTCCCTTTGCACAATACCTTTCAGAGATTACCTAAGGTTAAGACTCTCCACCAATACAAATATGCTTCCCTCCCTGGCCGGAGCTCTGGCTGTCTCCACTCGCTAACAGACAAAACGCTCATTAAACTTTGAAAAACGCCCATGTTAAGACCACGTTATTGTCCGATAGAACAACGCAATACATGCGATGAAGTAGAAAAATAACAAAAGCATAAACTTTGAAGGCTTTTAGTCAGCCTTTCCGTTTGATAGGCTTGTTCTATTGTAGATGCTATTCTTAAAATGACGCGATCTCGCATATCGCTCTGTACTAGCTTGTATTATCTGGAAGTCGTCAAAATCAGACAAATGCTCTACTGTACTAGAAGGAATGGCTGTAATTTGAAGCTATCACTCATCTGAACAGACACTATGGAGTCTTCACCGTTAGACGTGAGGGGCACCTGCTTGAAAGCCTTCGACACTACTCTGGCTTACTTTCGAGACACTGTGGCTTCTCAAAAGAGAAGCATTCTGCACAGAAAAGTATTTTCACTAGCATTTTCACTGCTCTTCGGTTAGGAATACCCCTTTACACCTATGCAACCAATACCTTTTGGAACTTGTTTAAATCTCCCCTTTTGCAAGCAAAATGACTTACAGTCCGCTTGAGTCTCGTCACGGCAGGTAGTGAGAGGCCAGCCACTATTGCCATCAAACTGTTGAAGTTGCCAATTTCACAGCACTCCTTGGCCACATCGATCATAAACTCGATGACCTGAATTCACATTCTGCTTTTGAACTCAAAGTGGCGCGTTGCCTCAGTTCCATTTTGAAATACACTTCGAATGTTTAAGAGACCGTTAAAAACAATGGAGCGGCTTTTTAAGCAGTTTGCAATTGATGTCAAATTATATGGGAAGGTGGCTTGTAGAGAAGACAAATGAGATTTGTACTGCACTGTTCATAAGGTTATAAAATGGTCCGTAAAGAGACATGAGATCTACAATTCGTTTCAAACAAGGTCGTCTACATGAAGACAGAAACGATGGATGACGATTACTTGATAGTATAGTTGATAGAGTTGATAGCTGCAGCATTCCCTAGTGGAACAGGTGAAAGCCTAACAAATTTGCCATATTTATGCCTAGATTTTTCTGAATATTTTAAGGAAATATACCGCGAGGCTGCTGCTCACCCACTTAAAGTTCTCACAAGCATGACCATGAAAATGAGCTTCGTGGCCATGCTTTTAACCAAAGTCTAGAGAATTTGTGTCGGACCGATTGTGAAGATACATAGATACACGAGCTCGTCCTCCGCTAAAAGAAAAAAGTCCCTCTTGCTTGCGAGAGCAGGATTACTACAGGGTGCGTAGAAAGTATTGACGCAGTAAATGGTGGTTGTGGGAATAGTAATGAGCAGTAAGTTTTAAAGTATTCATTTGAGAAATATGGAAAATGATCTTGTATACATGATAGATTAGCCCGTAATTAATATTTACTGTGAATAAAGGAGCGAAAACGACGGAAAAATTCATGAGCACGCGCCGCAAGTACTCGGTTGGATTTCGTCCCGTGCTTTGAACAGGGTAGCCTTCTGCAACTGGTCACTTCTGTTGAAAGTATCCCAGACCTCATTCTCCAAAATCACCTAGAAAGAGTAATCCAGCGGATTCATGTTTAAGCGGTGCTCGTCTGAGAAGCTGTCTACACCTGCGCGCATTATCTGTTTGCCGTTATCGGACAGAGTGATAATATTGGATTCGAACGTTATCGTGCTTGAACATCTTGTAATCATCATTTGTTATGACAGAGCCGTGGCTGACGTTTGGGTTGCGAACCTCTTTCCTTTTTTGAGCACAATACAGACAACAAAAATAACACACAAAAACCTAGAGGGGTAGAAAGAGAAAGCTGGAGCTGAAACAAAAAGTAGGTGCGTCAATACTTTTTACGCACCCTGTATACCAGAAGGATTTTATTTAGGGCAGGAGGTTATCATCATTCAAATATCTTTTATCCCGAATGCGGAATGCGCTTCTAAACCAGATTACTTTAGTTTCAAAGCGCATGTTCAGATAAGTTTGTATCATTTTTGGAATGCTTTCGGGAAGTGGAATGAACACTAGTGCATCCATGTAAATTCTTTAAATTTTGTTTTGTTTTCTGAAAAATACCAGTGGGGTAATTCAGAGAATGTATCGTACAGAAGCAAAATCTTATCCCAGGGCCTTATCTTTCACCTCTCGAGCTGGTTCGTTATATGAATTAGATTGTCCCATAAGTCCCTGCCGTTTTTTTCAACGATTCATTGCGT
Organism: Heligmosomoides polygyrus polygyrus; assembly: GCA_947396885.1. Lineage (NCBI taxonomy): Eukaryota > Metazoa > Nematoda > Chromadorea > Rhabditida > Heligmosomidae > Heligmosomoides > Heligmosomoides polygyrus. The sequence goes on along the minus strand of CANDYH010000251.1, from coordinate 10,736 downwards.
ATGACGCTGGCGGTCTCTTGCATAGCGCTATATAGCATTCGAAAGAGAATGATTTGCTCTATCAGAACGTTGTTGCATTCCCTTTTTCACCATGAATTTTGTGAATTTTTAGGTCGTTGAAGTGAAAAGTGAAAAGTGAAAAAGTAGCCATTTGCGCACTTGTTCTCTACGCTTAGGTCTGACATTTTTTGCGCAGTTTTTTATAGCGTTTGGAATGCAATGTTCTGCACTACAAGAATCCGTGTTGGTCCTATTTGCTCACTTCTCCTTTATTGATTATTAGGTCATCAAATTGGGACGTCCAACTTTTCCGTCCGAACTTTTACCGACAGCTCCTGCTCTACGGTGGACTTTTTTGCCCAGCGTTGTATGTCGATCGAGAGAGAATGTTTTGCTCAATAAGAATTCGTGTCGCGTTTATTGGCTCATGCTGATTTCTGTTGAATATCAACAAAATTCCCAAAAGAAAAAATCATCTTCATCAAAAACTCCTTCTTCTTGTTCAGTCTGCCTTGCTCAGTTTTATATTATTTGTTCTTTAGCCATTCAAATTTTTGTTAATTTTCAGGTCATCAAAATGAAGCAGTGCCAGATCGAGAAGGATGAGCACTTTTTGGCACCTTCTTCTCTTTGCTTTCAACCAGTGTTCTAGCGCCGCACGTGAAAATCAGCGACAATTCAAAGAGTTGTTGGTGAAGACGGTTTTTCTCTTTTTGGAAATTTGTTGATATTCGACAGAAATCAACACGAAGCAGTAAAGGCGACCCAAATTTTTATAGAGCAAGACATCCTCTTCCAAACGGCATATAACACCGAGCAAAAAAAGTCCTACCACAGAGCAGGAGTTTCAGTAAAACTTCGGATGGAAAAGTCGGACGTCCTAATTTGATGGCCTAAAAATCAATAAAGGACAAGTGAGAAAATAGGACCAACACATATTCTTGTAGCACAGATCATTGTCTTCCATGTGCTATAAAAAACTGCGCAAAAAATTACAAACCTAAGCGGAGAGAACAAGTGCACAAATGGCTACTTTTTCACTGTTCACTTCAACGACCTAAAAATTGACAAAATTCATGATGGAAAAAGAAATTCAATACAGGTTCTGATAGAGCAAATCATTTTCTTTCGAAGGCTGTGAAGCGCTATGCAAGAGACCGCCGGCGAAATCTGCAGTGTATCGTTGAAAAAACGGCAAGGACTTATGGGGCAACCTAATATTTGTTACTGAAAAGAGGACGACGCTTGCTATAAATAATTTTGCTTCTTTCAGAAGCATTGCATTGATAAATTTTACTTTCTTGTGAGAACATTTCAAGACCTTTTTGCTAAACGCGTTGTATATTTGGTTGAGTGGACACTGTGCTCTTTCGCTTTTCTCACAGCGTAATAAATAAACAACGAAACAAATAAAAAGCTGTCGAAAGATGATATCCGACTTATGATCGATTTCTAGTAACACTTAGTCACTCAAAAATATGGCTGAAAAATTTCGATGCTTAATCTTCAACGCCTCCAAAAGATTTCCACAAAAAAAATCAGAGATGGCTCAAAAGCCGTTCTCTGCAAAATCTGAGAACATCCCTTTTTAACTACAACCAGTACGAATACGATTGTAGTCCTCGTACCTATGATTAGTAGAACGTAAATAGCCCAACCCAGCTATCGGCGCACTAACCACAAAAGCTTATTGACAATTGCTTTCCTGTGGTGCTGATGGGTGTGAGCAGATAAGCAAGATTCGAGTGAGATTTGAGCACTATTCCAATTGTCACCTTCCGCAATCAAAAATTGAAAGTCCTACATAAAAAAGAAGTTTTACTCCCTTCTTCTCTCAAAAATTCTAGAAACAGTAGTTTAGTCATGACTAAAAGATTAGCTACTTGTTTGTACACTTCTCTCTGATTGTTCGAATGTTTGGCCGACTATCTGCTCATAAATCTCCGATGTTGCTGAATGAGAGGATTCACTTCTGCAACAATATCACTTCAACACCCCTAGCTCGACCATTCCTTGATTTTTCCAGACTATCGTCCCTTCGATGGCACTTTCGACGTAAAAGTGTGTAAATGCGAAAGCATAAATTGTTTGCAATAAAGAAAAGGGTTGTATTTGCAGTCTAATTTCAAGCAAAAGACACATCAGAGTTTAAGTGTGAATAGTAGCTAGTTATGTACTCAAAGCAATCCGCCAGTTCTAACCACTCTTCCTTCAATTCTTCGAAGCTGACCTCAACTCGATGTTTCTTTTTCAATTGACGCAGCACTTCAGTGGCGGCGAACGAGGACAGGCGATTGAACCACTCAACGTAGAACGCGATTGAGCCCATCGGTCCATTCTAAAACTGTACTCTTAGGTCACGAGGACAACAGCACAAAATATGACGTTGTTCTTGAGGCAACGTTCCAATAGTCATGCCACATTCGAGCAGCAAAGGTCTAGACACCGCTCCACAAATGCCGAAACATGGCGAAAGGTGCAAAATAATACATATGTGTCCAGGTATTTGGAATCAAATAGAATCACGAAATTGGACGCACTCGATTCCGTCCTAGATCGGCGAGGTCATTGTTCGCCAAGGCAAGCAACATCTCATCAACTCCGACCATGCTGAACCTCTCCTAAACGACCACACAATCAGGACACAGCACATCATCAGTTTTCACTGAGAAGAACGCCAACTGAGTGAATAAGCGTTGGGTTCCACGGATAGTTGCACGGCTGGAGGGTCGAGATTTGAACACAGAAGCGCTTACCATTTCGATGTGTGTGAGCTGCTGTGCTATCGTTTTAGGCTCCGAACAGACGGTGATCAGGCCACACTAAATGGATTCTCATCACTACGTTGGTTCAGGATGTTATGGACTCTTCAATGGCTGATTTCCGCTGTTTTTGCTGGGGTTCGCACAACATAACGCGTTAAAGACAGTGTCAGTTCGCTGAAGTGACTTAATGTCACAGAAATATGTCCTTAGAACCCAAATCTTCACAGCAGAGTTACGGAAGAAACTCTTGAGGCCGCATTCACGAATGGTAAGGTAATGGATTAATGGGTAATGGATAAGTTTACCAAAAGAGGATAGTGGGCAGAGAGCAAGTTTGGTATGCATCATGATAGGGTGTAATTCGGTGAATGAAATGATTCCAGCCCGCCATTCGCCCACGTTCTTCTGAACTTCAGGTAATGCTTCAATTTCTACCCTCTACCCAGTCCATGGGTAAAGCCATTTAGGAATCCGTTCTCTAGTCTCTATCTGACCGACTCATACCATCACCGGACTTGCCTTGGCGCCAGTGCTCAACTACTCTTTACAATAACAACCACTTGTAGAAACTTCTCATTGCATTAATATTGGCAGGAATAAAGGATAGAAATCGACCTTCATTGATCGCTTGCGATGCGCAGTGCACAAGTACTTCTCCGGTACGTTGTGGAGGCAGTTCAATGTGGGTTTTACCCATCAAATGACTTCAAAATACATGAGAAGTCAATGCTTCATGCTTACCGGACACCAGTGTTTGTCACCAAATCAATGGCCACAGTAGGAGGAAAGACTTTGTAGAACTGACCATGGATTGAACTCACAAGGTGCTCTTAAGATTATGGGGCTTCCCAGTACCATTCACTGCGTTCCTAGCACTAATCAGGGCAAATTCTGAGCTTTAGTGTGATCATTAAGTTTGAGAAATGGCGCCAAGCAAGCCGCTTTTCGTAAAAAGGTGCTCTGTTAGTAGATGATTTGATAGCAATTTAGTGGCAGCAAATGAAGAAACTAAAGGTCAACTATTATTATCTTTGTGTCATTGATCAGACTTGAAATACATTAACCTAATGGATTGCAGGAGATTGGTGAAAGAAAAGCAGAAAGTACTTTATCTGTGGAATAAATAATGGTAAGTAGTAAATGAGAAAATACTCACAACGACGTCCGACTGAATTGGCCTCTGTGTGTTGTCGGCGAGCGTCTTTTGCAAGTTTTTCACAGCCTTATTGTATCTCTCCATTTTGTTCAACTAAAAAACTTGTCAAATTGCCAAATACTAAACCGCTTACAAACAAGAAGTTCAAAACTAACAGTGGATCGAAGGCTCGATTGCAATTCAGCTGCTCGCTGCTTGTACGTTCGGTCCACAGAACACAAACCCAACAGCTCATTCAACCTAAAAACACACCACTAAGGCACAAAATTATTTTCCACCCTCATATGTTTTACAATTTTTGTTTAATGTCTTTGACGGTTCAGTTCTATTCACAAAAGAGTTCATTCATTGCTACAGAAATTGATGTGCCCGACTGGGAAGCGACTTGGAAAGCACAACTGTATAATACACGCTCTAGCTGCCGACTATTCGAAGCTGATAAAAATCCAGTGGACACACATTATTTTGCACTGTAATTCTTTTCTATTCCAATTTCACCTCTCTACAAACCAAGGGCTGGGCAAGTTGTGAGCAGTGTGGGTAATGTCTCAACGTCGTCGAATTATTAGGTGGGATCACCCTTGCGAGAGTAGCAGGAATGCGGGTTGATTCACTTTGTACTCATTTCTTTTTTTCTCACTCTTGTTCAATTCTGATAACATTATCAGAGACCAGATTCATCAGCGATACCGCCGGCATCATCTCACGGCGGATTCACCATATCGGCCTGCGTAATAAGTGATATAGAGAGATACAGAGATATCGGTACAATAACAGATATACCGTCACCTGCCGGTAAGCGGCTGGTGAATCTGGCCCCAGGTGTTCTGCTCTCGTCCGACCTCCACTTCCGCACCCACCTCGCCGAAATTGGAGGAAGAAGCCGAAATTATTGGTCCTAACAAAGATCTCTTCAGTTGCATCCTATAGTTATGATTATTGGATTATTGTTGGCTCCACATCTTAAACTAACCGTTGGAAAAATTTGTTCGCAAATATAAGAAGCTCGATGCACTTGCTGTCTATGCCTTCGGCTTTAAAAAATGCCTATGTGTCTTTGAACCCTTGACTGCTTGTCATATAACGCAGCAATGCTGAACTCCAGCGAGTACCCTCTACCTTGTGTCGGACAGAGTACTCTTACCTGTTCCGCATGTGCTCATTTCGGAAGTCGTGGGGTATGCTCGTCACCCATTCGCGACAGAGTCGGAGCAGATGTGAGAACATTCGGTCGCGCCCTTCGCGGCAGAAGTTCACCGCATCTGCGTTCTGCGTGAACATGCATTGCTGAAACGAATTCAATTAGAGAATTGAAGGATCCGAGAAAACTTATAATTCCCGACCTTCAGGGATAGGTAAATATTAGGTTTGCCCAAAAGTGTTGAATTTCCTGTCACATTTGAAATAGAACATCTTCACTCATCGACCATTTTTTCTTCAGAAGAAATAAATGCTGTACGATTCTGCATATCTTTCCTCGATAACAAGAAATTTGGGGGAACGCTTCGTTAGATAGTACTAACGATCAATTACGGTGTGTAGAAGCAAAAGGATTCCGTGCCTAGTTCGACTAGTTTCCTGTGAGTCGATTTCTGGACGTGCAGTCGATTAACATCGCACCACAGGATCTTTTTATAACTCCTGAACAAATATTTTGACAATTATATTCCTGAATTGAAGCTGGTGGGCGGTTTGTTGTGATCTACCTGCTGAATTGAAATGTGTTTCACCGAGTGCTTCCAGAAACGTTTCCAACATTGAAAGAAGAACAAACATTGGCAGAAGGGTTGCCATCAAACTGAGGTCATCCAGAGGGAAGTGGACTCTTACAAGCAAGATGATCTGGAGTTTGAAGGAGACCGGGCCGGGTAGCAAGGATAATATCCACAGTGTGTTGAGGCTGTTTTATATGCATGCATAAAGGCAGATAGAGATGTAGACTGGTTGTTTGAATTCTCCGTTGTCACATAGGATTCGAGCCCTTCAGCAACCGCTTATCGGACACCTACGCTACCCAATGAGCCGACTGGTCGACAAACTGATTCGAGATATGAATGGGTTCAAGAATAATAGCGGCTTCGTCTAACTAGTAGTAGAGGCTGGACACACATTCTAGTAGTCTCTAGGACATCCGGTAGATGTAAAATGCGATAAAATAAAATAGCGTCCCAGAAGGGTCTAGTGTCGTCCTTTATCTCCATTCTTTATTCCTTCGCAAATTTTCTTGTCGGGCGGATTGAAGTGGCCCTGTTCGACTGAAGTTGTCCGCCTCAATTCTGGCAATCGTACACGACATTGATTTCGACGAGATGCTTCTGACAGCAACAGCTCGCGTCATCTGTCAAAATGTCGCGGCCAGCATGCTCTCCAGAGGAATTAGTGCGGTAGGGCAAAAACACACACGGAAAATTAGTGGATAAAGGAGGACACCATGGTCAAAGTCGTGGCTTTGTCTGCTGCTGTGAAATTCAGACCTTGTTTGCAGCCGTCGAAACGAAGGCTATACGCAAGAGCATCTACGATAGTGGTACCCATTGCACACAACAGCGACAGGATCATTACTGCTCCGGCACAATGGTCATCTGCCGTGTTCTAGTCATAGTATAAGGTTTCTGGGCAAGTAACAAGGTCATGAAGCAAAAAATTGAAAGTATGCCTTACAAGTGCGCTCTCCATTCCGAGCCTACTGACAAGGAACGTCTGCGGAATCACCCCAACGATTCTCTACAAGATCTCTGTGCCTCTGAAGGCTATCCAGCAAAGAGCGCAAGGATGCAGATCGCCGTGTTCAAAACCCAGCTAGCGCTTGAGTTTTGATGGCAACAAAACATCGTGATGAAAGCTTACAACCTCACTACCCGCTACCTGAGGTTCAAAGAATATGTATTAAATCATGACTATCACTGTGGGAGGGTTTTTATCCCCGACCTCCCGACCAAAGCCAGCTCTATGCTTCTTAGATGCCCTACAAGACCGTATACTTCTTGTCGAAAACCGTTAGAGGAACTTCACAGGGGTCCCTTGAGAAGGTATCGGACATATGTATGTAAAGATTCAGTTCAGCATTAACTTTCAGACAACTTTATGGTCTGATCGGGATTTCTTCGCAATACTCAGCCGACATAATTTATAATACCAAACCCAACTAAAAGGGATAATAGACGGCGGTACTTGTTCCCGTTTTGAGACGCGCCACGCATCTATTTGATGTTTCTTTTCTTTTCTTGGATGGATTCAAGTTCAATTCGTCTTTGGCCTATACAACATGGTGGCAGTGGAAGAACAATTCAGCGTTTTCATTGTTAATACATCACAAATTGGTGAACATCAATACAGGAAGTTTTAAATAAAAATAAACACATACTACGAATGCGCAGTATTATAATGCACGCTGCAAAAAAAAAGCTCCAAAACGAATAATGAAAATTTATAATGGTTCAAAAAGGGTAGCAAATAAAAAATAAAACAAGGCCATACAAGCAAGCAGATCATCGAAATAAAAATCAACGACGCCGTAGCGATATTTCTTGTTTGTGAAAATTATGTAACGAACTTTCGTTAACCTGGGAAATTCGTTTGCCACAATTCAGAATATCATTTAATCCACCATTGCCTTTGTTTTCTGACTCCTTAATAATCCCCTCTCAAAGAAAACCTTACAACTGCAATGCGAATTAAAATTAAGGAGTGAATAATCAATAAAAAATGTTCACTTTTGAGGACTCTTGCAAAAGAAGGCGAAAGAAAAACACTGACAAAAATCTGCAGAAAAGAAAAGCTCTGCTCCAGCTCACCTGCACGATCTTCTGCATGAGTTCTTCCGGCGACATGACGGTGCGCAAGTTCAACAACAGGGTGAACATGTAGTTGGTGTCGGCAGTGCCGTTTCTCGTCGGCAAAAGGCGAGCGATGAGCGCCTCCGGCGAGCCGCTCAGCACGTTCCCCAGCGCATCCACGACGATGTCCTGACAAGGAAAAGGCTTGTTCAAGAAGCCGAAGTAGCAGACTTCATAGCAAACACCGACGGCATGCAGTTGTTCTATGAAAGTTTACAAATACGATTGGGCCTCATTGCAGAAAAACCTTCTTAGAAGTGGCCCATCAGTACTCGAACCAAAAATAAAAGCAGGCATTTGTTCTTTGCAGCAAGTGCAGCGCGCGAAATGACAATTTGAGCCAGTTTTCAAACCAGCTCGTAACTTCTGAAAGACGGACTGGTGTTAAAATGTGGTTCAAGAAGCCGAAGATGGGCCTGAAATTAAGTGATCGTCGGCGAAACTGCGTTCTACCATCAATCAGAAATCTTTGCTCCACCAGTCACACCTAATTTTCACGGTAAGATTTCTTCGCCTTGCTCGCCATGATTTTTAAGGTCTCCTGATTTTTAAACAAAAATCTGCCGGCCTACATTTTGCTCGAATTTATCGCTTCGATGAGTGTTCAGTTCGAGGTCGCGACGTTTCGTCGACGAAGACATCATCGGCGTCGACGCCAGCATACCCTGAAAGCCGGTAGATTACGAGGCTGTCGATCTTACCAAGGTCTTTTGAGATAGTGCACGAATACCACATAGCTTCTTTACTGTTCTTTACTGTGCCTAATGCAGAAAAGCAAAATGATAGAAGGGAGCCCATCAATGACACCGTAGACATTAAACAATTTGCAGGCTGCGGAACGAGGTGTGTAGAAGGGCGCTTTTTTTAAGGAAAAAGGAGAAAGCTTCAATTCTTACAGCATTCACTTAATAGCGTAAACAGATTGCAAACCACGCAATCTCAGATCTGCTGCGCAACGCTCGGCATACAGAAAAGACCGAGATGGAAGTAATTAGGCGCTGATGCATTTCCTTGAGCGGAATTTTAAGAAGCTGCTCTTGCGAAACTGAAGCTATTGCTTATCAATTATGAACTACAGCTAAAGTTAGATGGATTTCCTGGTGGTGCTGTTTGTTGAGCGAGGAGGCTCCTGGGCATTCATTGCCTCGGTTGAAGGATAAGAAGACAAGGAGAATAAAATTCACATCCTTTTTAAACTTATTCAGTCCGTTCAGAAGCTTACTTTTTATCCTTTACAGCAATATTTCTAAGAAGAGAGATAACTGCGATAAATATCACGTACAGTGTTACAAAGGGCGGGCAGCGATAAAACAAACAATTACGCAAATTTTTCACGAACATAAGAAATATAAGTTTAAAGAAGTCCAAGGCTTCCAACTCAGAACAAGAAAAGTTCCTGTACGCTGTATCCGAACAGCATTACCGGCTTCCGAAGCGCTTCTCTTCTACGTCTTTAACTCATCGTCAGTACATCCTTTTCGTGGCACTTTGTCATGCCATAACAATAGAGATCGATGGAGGCGGCGGTAGTGGCCAGATGATTTGCATTCCGCATTGTCCAACACGCACATGCCATCCGCACAGCAAATTAATGGTCCGCACACTCCCGGTCCGGATTAGGCTGCTCACATGCTGATTAGGCAGCGCCATAATACGAAAAGCAGCTCAGGTGGCTCTCAAGAGGGACGTACATAAAAAGGGGGGTCAATGGCTGGAACAAGGATACAGTAGAACAAGGCGCTATTTATTTCTTTGTTTCGCACACATCGCGCCAACAAGTTTTGCAGTGAATATGAACATAATCAAGGAAGGGGAAAACTCAAGGGTTGGATCTAATGCGGATGAGAGCGACGAGTTAAAGCCTCACTGTCAACAAACAAAGTTGCGCAGCAAAAAGGGAGGGAGAGCCAGGGTAGAGGCGGAACAACAACCCCATGAGCAACATGTTCCCTACAAATACAATACCGCTCGCGCCGCACGGTCAAAAGTGGGCGAAAAAACGCCAACATAGCGTCGCAAAGCGTCGCACGCTCATAACTCCTTTAGTTTTAGGTTTCTTGAATAACGGTTAGTACCATTCGATTCGCCCCTTCGAGATCTACACAAGTATGTGTAAAACTTTACCGGAACACCCGTATTTTCGCCGTGGGTGGTCCAAAATTGGCTGGACGGGCGAGCAGCTTATTTCCCAGGATATGCGTGCTTTCGGAGTATCTCAAAGATGGCGTACGTCGCCAGTGCTTTATCGTGCCAGGAATGCCCCGAGAGTGCGCCGTGCACAATGCACACAGAACCTAACCTATCAATCGAGTGGGCGCGCGCATCTCCCCTGCGCTTCTATCTTCTCTCACTGGGAACTGCGACGTTTTCAAGACTATTTCGAGCCGTTTGGAGAATGTTATCACCCCACTCAGGATTAGCTCCATTCTGTCCCAGCGAAACTTTGGTGTGCGCCGTGAAAAATGCATAGAGAATCGAACCTTTCAATCGAGGGGAGGCAGCAGCTTATAGACTGAGCGTTTGAGATTTTTATCAGACATTTTCTGCCACCCCTCAGGAGTTGCTCCAAGGCTGTCCAGCAAGCCTTTGAAGTGCACCGTGAACAATGCATACGGATTCGAACCTTTCAATCGAGGGGGGCGACCGCTCGCAAATTGCACGCATGGGCGTGTTCGGAGCGCAATAGCTCTGTCAAGTTGTAACCTTTCAGGCTGCAGCTTGTAGGTTTTGTAGGCAATCGAACGTTCTTTTCGTTTGCCAAAGTAGAATGGTTTACCTACCGAAGTCGGCGGAATTTTCAAAAACGAACGTCGGATTCGTAATCAGCGCCCCAATTAACCCCTAGACGATTTTGGACGAAGTTTGCACGAGGAGATTTGGCCAATTTCGAAAATATCGGTTTTCGATGACGTCATCATCCGCGCAGCTCGGCCTAGGGCGCCACGTCCTCGATGGGATATTGCCGAAAAATCGATGTTT
>CANDYH010000250.1:0-25255 GCA_947396885.1 Heligmosomoides polygyrus polygyrus | reverse complement strand
AATCCTCCTCCATATCGACTGACCGTGGTGTCGATGGATATCGAAAATTGCCATGTCGACACGACGCGACCGCACGCGGCTTGGCGGAGGAAGAAGAGCCGCCAACCATTACTATTTCCATAACCTCCATTTACTGCGTCAATACTTTTTACGCACCCTGTATAAATGCGCCCACACACTTCTGCGGCAACGCCGCGGCCGTATCCTTAAAGCCCCGCACACTTCTGCGAAGTTGCCGCCGCCCCATCCATAACAATAGGGCAGGGACGCAGAGCTCGCCGCCAGCGGCATCCTGCCCTATCCTCAACCAAAGCGGCGCTGCCCTATTCTTAACCATGGTGCAGAGACTCAGAGTTCGCCGTAGGCAGCACTCCTGCCCTATCCTTTTCCATAGCGGCGATCAGCAACGCCGCAGAAGTGTGCTGGGGCCTTTAAACCAGGCCTTACGTCCACGTGTCAATCTTCGAAAACGATGGCACCACGGTCAGTCGACATCGAAGATGGCCGCTGGTTGCTCGGCGACCGATCGTGGCTCTTCTACCGCCACTAGTGGCTTGGATGAACCACATCCTGGAGACCTTAAACAGTTCCGCGCTTGAAGAGCCCAGGATCCAGATGCGCACTTCCGCCCGAGCGAAGAAAGCAGTTTTGGCTCAGCCTATTCTGTCTAAAGTAGAGCACAGTGGAAATAGGTGCAATACGGGTTCGGGGGGATGTGAATTCTGGGCGATGAATTTTTCTTGCCTTTTTCATACTCGCCATTGCCAAGATCCGTGAGAGCCTACTGCGGGAGGTCATACTGCGAGAGCGATTGCTCGGTCAGGCAAAACATGCAAGTCGATTAAAACCAACCGGCTCCCGTGTAATCTGCTCATACTCGGTCGCTGTCGCTGTTACCTGTTCACACTTATCGCTGGCGACTCCATTTACCGTAGCTGAATGTGGAAGAGCTCAGAATTTGCACAAACGCTCGATCAAATTAATCTATTATCCAAAAAGGTATGGTATTCTTCATCGCAATGAGAGTATGAAGGTCTAAAAGTTGGGAAATGAAAATGGTCGGAGCGTTCCCTTCTCGGCCTCCAACCAGTCGTCCGCGGCCGCGAGGCCGCTGAACGGCCGGACTTAGTGATTAACAATGTACTATTAAACTGTTTGATGACTTTCCATGAACTATTTTTATGATGATGTCGGACGACTTCGTCGGACAATGTCCCACGCGCAAAAAAAGTCCGACAGAGAACACGGATTTCTGCCGTCAATTGAATTAGTCAGTGCTGCTTCAAGACTCAGCTAATCCTGAGCACAAATGGAGATTTTTCAATATTTACAAGTACGCTTAACCATTCGCTTTATTCGAGCTTCCGCGAGATCTCTCACGAGTTAAATCTATTGCCACCCGAAATATGCATTTGGACTTACCACCACTCCCTCTGGCTTTCAGAGTGCCTTTTTCTCACGTTCCAGCTTCTGCATTGTCAACCAATACAACTAACCAATACAACTCACATAGATAACATTGTCAAGAAAGCATATTCTGTCATGTTTTCTATCCTTCGAAGCATAAAATGTTCAGATGAGGTCATACTATTGCGGCTCTACAAGTTGTACGTAAGACCTCACCTGGAATACTGTTCTCCCGTTTGGAGCCCACACCTAAGAAAAGAAATTCTAAAAATTGAAAGGGTACAACAAGTCTTTACCCGTCTGTTGTGGTATCGTCTTACTCCTAATGGTAGTAGACAAGATATGCCTAGCTATCCTCAAAGATTGAGCAAATTTGGCTTAAAGACGTTGGAGGAGAGGCGTGCAGTTTTGGACTTAACATTCTGTTTTCGTGTTCTTCGGAGAGAGTTTAAAATACTTCCAAGTAAGTACTGGACCTTCAAACCGTGTACTGTGAGAAGAGGTGGGTTTAATATCTCACACTCAAAGATTCACAACAAAAAGTATAATGTAATGTTTAATAATGTGTTTGTCAGGTGTACAAGATGGTTCCAACTACTTCCGGCGACTCTCTTTGGAGCAACGAGTGGCTGCGCCTTTAAGAAGCAACTTAATAAGCTCGATCTTAGCAGACTACTATTCCACTCATCTTGACGTTGCATATCACCCTCAAATTTTTAGTTTCTCCAGTAAAACATTCTCGCCATGGATTGCGAAAATGTAGGTCGTAAAAACAATGATTGCTCGAGTCTATTTCTGTAGTTTTTTTTCTTTTTCGATGCTTTCTGAGTCTTCGTAGGTTACGAGTGTTCCATAGAGGAGAACGTTTTAGTCCCTAATGATGTATGCATTATTCTTTTCTTCCTTGTTTTTGTTTCTTCGTTGCGTTAGCGTTTCTACATACTCACCGCTAAAGTTCTTGTAAGTTTGAAGACTATCATCATTGGAACATCTGTAAATTTTCCATGGATTCAAGTGTGACCAGACAGTCTCCCTTTTTTTGTTAAGATAATTTGGGACTGCTATACTCACACTCAGATTAGCCCAGTTATTCTCACGGTGCTTAGTGCTGAAGGCCTGTTAATCTAGTATAGTTGTGCTCTCGCAAAATTTTCGAATATTCGAATGGTTTCGAATACCCGCAATTTTCGAGCATTCGAATTTCGAATACATTCGAAAAACGTGATTTTTTGAACATTCGAATTCGAATACATTCGAAAAATGCGATTTTTTGAACATTCGAATTCGAATACATTCGAAAAATGCGGTTTTTTGAACATTCGAATTCGAATGGATTCGAAAAACGCGATTTTTTGAACATTCGAATTCGAGTACATTCGAAAAACGCGATTTTTTGAACATTCGAATTCGAATACATTCGAAAAACGCGATTTTTTGAACATTCGAATTCGAATGCATTCGAAAAACGCGATTTTTTGAACATTCGAATTCGAATATTGATTCGAATATTCTATTCGAATATTCGAATATTTTCGAATGGAATATTGGGTCACGGAAAGGAAAAACATGGCTGGTGCTTTGGTGGCAATGACCAATAGACGGTTTACCCTGACGTAGTAGGAAATTTACATTCGTTTGCAAAGTGTTTAACAAGGTTTTAATGGAGTGATTTTTCCACCGAATTCTTCTATGCCTGAAAGGATGAAATATGTTACTGGTCATCAAACCAAACAACACGTCCTTGAAAAGCTTAGCTCTTTTTCCTGGTTGACTGATAAAAAGATTCCAAAGGCCATACCTTACCTTAGCCCAATAAAGGGCCAGGTGATATAGCACGGGATATAGCTGGTGGAGCGCTTACACTTTGGTTTGAATTACTGGGGTTACATATGTGCATCCACCTTTTCGGCTTACCATGGGACCCCTTACCATGGAACCCTGGAAACTCTCAATGAAACTATTTGCTTCATCGGAGACCAAGGTCATCAGGATGGAGATCTTCGAAACCGGAAGGTTCCATCTGCTTCGTCTATTTATTCACATTACCTAAGAAACATGAAGTGTACATAAGGAGATGAGAAGTGCTTGAGTGTTGTTTGTGCATTATTTTTGATGGCATACGAGAGTGCGGAAAGCTCTAAATGATCTCCGTGATTGAGAAAAGTGGTCGTCGAATAGATGTGTATAATATAATAGCTGCCTTCTCTACAGTGCTTACCTAACGATTGTTCGAGCCGAAAACTTGGCCGCAGTTAACCCCACTCCCACAAAGTCAGACCCATAGTCAGCTCGGGCGTACGTTCCGACGAATAAAATAGCATAGCCTGTTTCTTTTAAGTTTCCTCAATGAGCGCCTCCGCGCAATTTCAGCACCACCCTTTTCATGGAACCGCTTACTTTAGTGCTCTTTGCGCCGCGTTTCAAAGTTTCAATACTTCACAATAGGAGCCATTTTCTTGCTCTACAGTCTGCACCATGCAACAAATTGGGTTTTGTACAGCTGATAGATCCCAGGAGCACATATGCTGCGCAAAAAGGGAAAGTTTGTTATAATTACCATACTATACAATAAAGCGCTAAGAGCTACTGATCGGCGCCGCGCAGAAATTAGTCATAGAATAGGTGAGAAATCGGAGAAAGTTAGTCATAAAATATCGGAAAATACCCAATGGTCTTCTACGTGCTTGGGGATTCAGAAAACGTGCCAAGGTGTCGTCTAACGTGTCCGGGGATCCAGAAAACGTGCCGTACTCGTCACCCAACGGGCGTGTGGATTCAGAAGACGTACCGAATTCGTCGTTCAACGTGATTGGGGACTCAGATATCGCCGACCATCACTTAACCGTCCGAAGATGATGCCGATGTTGAGAAGAGTAATGGCGGTGGGGGGGGGGGGAGGTTCTGGATGGCTTCATACCGCAAAACTACTCACGTGATCTTAAGGAAGGTAGTGCAAGGTTGGAACATAGCAAGGTTCTTAAATTCTGCCTTTTGTACTGCAAGGTAGGAAAGAAAGCAGAATGAGCAGAGCAACTGGCTTGATGTGATTGTCCTTACCATAACCTCAGTGATACTGCAACATCGCGCGAAGAGTGCAAGTGCGGGCACGCCGATAGGCGTGACGGATATATATTATAGGCACCAATATTTTTGCCATTACTATACATCAAGGACTGAAGAACAGTGGTGTCGCTTTTTTGCTGTCCTGCCGATATGTGAATAACAACATATCCTATGTGCGACATATGATGAAATAGACAAGTACTTTCGGGTTATAGACAGCCAATCCAGGACCAAGAAGAGCATAACCGAGAAACATTGAGTGATCTGACTTCTTCTTGTCGATGCCTATGACCACCTGAACGAAGCAAGTGTGTTACTAAGTCATAATCAAAACCCAACTAAGAGAAGCAGAGTTTCTTAAGGAAACTTCGCGAATAGATGTTTTCACGCTTCTTCGCCTTATAGGATTGCAAGGAAGATTAATCTTGAGCAGCCTAACCGCTCCCCCTCCTTGTATTGGTAGTCCTAATAAGTCCCTTAAGAGTTGTAGATCAGCGATTGAACTACTTGTTATTAGGTTCAGGTTTCTAGCTACAGGTCTGAACAATAGCCGAAAAGCTCCTACCTATGTATTAGGTGCTTGATGGATTAGATGGCAATGTCCGAATCGTTGAGTAATTTTGGCGTGCAAAAACGATGATGGTCAGAATGTTAGGAAACTCAGTAAAGACTGATCAGCGTTACGACCTCGTTCGGCACAGAAGCACATAAAAGAAACTACATTCTTTCCATAAACATTCGCTCCATCCAAATTGGCAGAAAGGCAGACCTAAGAAACATTTTGCATGGACGTGTACACGGAAGGAAAAGGCAATGCCTCACGGAAATGGTCCCGAGATATTGCTCTTAATGATCACGCTGTCCATAAGTGTTCACCTGGATGCAAAGGAGAGCGGTTCGAAAAGGAAGGCCTACCCTTGTTTCGAAAAACCTCTTCATAGCGTTCTTTGTCTCTTAGGAAGTCAGCACATCTGATCGGACGTGTCTGAGCAGTTGTAAAATCCGGTTGCTGTAATAGATCTATCCTAGAAATCTTATACCCACTAATCCGCCTATATTATCGTCCCTACTGCACCCCAACTGTATGGTTTACTGCTCAGCTAGTAGAGAATGCAACTGCATCGCATAGTAATCCTGATCTGCCAACCCTCGGGCGGCGAACATAGCATGGAAACAAAGCGGCTTTAGGATTAAAAAGCAACTTGATGTGAAAAGAAAGCTTGGAAAGGCTACGATAGGATCACAGAACCTTGCAGTGAAGATGGTAAATTGGGGGCGTAAAGGTTAATACTGGGTGCACAAAATAGTTAGGCCTATGTTATACTTCGGCGACGCTGTTGTCGGCAGCAGAGTTGAGCGCACTGAATAGCACCCGCTCAACACTGTCACCGACGTCGCCGACAACAGCGTCGCCGAAGTATAACATAGCCCCCAATGTTTTTGGATCTGTACTAGAGTTCCCCTATAGAGAACAAGACATCAAGCAAAGTTCAATTGTGCAAAGATGAGGACGAAAAACAAGATTAGTCGTAGGCAGTGTCAAACAGAAAACTGGTTCCTGAGCTCCAATAGGAAAAGTTCGAATACGAATGAAAATGTAAGTCCTTCTGTGAATAAAGCTGAAGATTCAGCTTCTGATTCAGCCGTGTTTCTTGTTTCCTGTGTGGTGTTGTGGAAGAGGGATTAACAGACTCATCATATATGGAGTGAAAGGGAGACGACGTGCTTACAATTTCTGGACTCTCAGTGCAAAATATCCATGCATCGGCTTCGCAAAACAATGCAGATCCTAACTTGCCTATTCGAATGGCATACATTGAACATTCGAATAATTGTGTGTTTTTTGGCATTTCTCGAATATTCGAATGGTTTCGAATACCCGCAATTTTCGAGCATTCGAATTTCGAATATATTCGAAAAACGCGATTTTTTGAACATTCGAATTCGAAAACATTCGAAAAACGCGATTTTTTGAACATTCGAATTCGAATACATTCGAAAAACGCGATTTTTTGAACATTCGAATTCGAATACATTCGAAAAACGCGATTTTTTGAACATTCGAATTCGAATACATTCGAAAAACGGGATTTTTTGAACAATCGAATTCGAATACTCAAATTCGAATGAAAATCATTCGAATACCTATTCGAATAGGTCATTCGAGCACAACTATATAATCTAGTATTTTCGTTTTTTTTTACGAAGTTGAAACATCCTGTTATTAATTCGATTACGCCTCCTATGGCAGCTATCTACCTGGCGTTGCTGAATCTTCTAGGCTTACGAGCTATTTTGAACTTACGTGCTAGGTAACTCGTAAGGCGTTCCATAGGGCCACAGGTGTCATGTTCCAATATATACTATAGTCCGCTTGGAATTGTTCACATACTATTGAAAGCCTACTTTATAGGACTGTCTAGGGACATGCTCTTCGTTGGCCCTCGCCGATATACGCGCTGCCCGTCAACGGCTGGTTTATCTAATTTATTTAAACCGGCTGCCTATGTACCAACTTCTAACGGAGGCCTTAAACTCCGCTCAGGTCTTTAAAAATCAAGCGCTTATTTTTATTTTTTTTTGCCTTCCTACCTTTTCTTCCGCACTAAGCACCCCCTTTTTTTCTCGTTTTTTTGGAGTTCTTGTTGTCAGTGTTTACCTACTGATAGGTGGACGACGCTTGTTTCCATGGGAAATCCGCCAAGATTAGCTGTGATTGTTCGCCTGCTTTCTGCTGTTGTTTCTGTTTTTCCCTTATGTGGCGCGTCCTTTGACGTATTCATAAATAAATAAATAAATAAATAAATAATTGGGCCTCAGCGTTCAGCCAAGCAGCAGCTCTTACCTGTCGCCATGCTATTACATAGCATGTGCACCTGCCCCATGTGTCGACCTTAACTCTCTCCCTCTCGCATCTCGCTCTGCCGATCCTGACACCATCATAAATTCACGGGTACCAGGTTCAACGGGAGCCGAGCATTTGCCACACCAAGTGTCGCGTTTTTTCTCGAATTCTTCGGCTCCGTCTCCGCAGGAGGCGCCTTCTCTCGCCGGCGGCGGGTGGCATGCCTCAACCTCGGGAGGCTTCGTCGGGCGGAGTGTAAAATCGTGTATCTGAAAAGCGCTCCTCGACACTTTTACTCCTACTCGACATCGTGTGAACATCGATTAGCAGCAGCTCGAGCTGCTCCATCCGGGGTATTCTACAGAAGCACGCTTCTCCACTTGTTCCGTCAACTTTTGATCCTTTACAGAGCGATGGGACTTCTTTACCAGACGTCTACTTATCTGAGCCTTGTCGAACCAACAGCGTGCTTATAATACACTAAAAGAACCCTAATTATGTTAGTTCGCAATTGAACTCGATTTAGAGCAGCCACATTGGCAATATAGAGTTCTACATCATGATATCTACTGCTTCTTTGAAGATACAACGCAACTTGGGCTGTTCATTGTATTTGAAAGGAGCGAACTAGTCGCACGCAAGGTGCACGAGCAGAGCGATACTCCTAAGCAGCTCGTATCAACCTTTCTATTTTGAGCGGAAACGTCTTCAGTACGCATATCTCCTCCCAGCGTGTAGTCGTCATCCATGCTCCACTCACTCAACAACGCCCTCTGTTCTCGACGACGAGAGAAAATCTGACAGAATTCAGAACATCATTCAACAGGAAATGCGGGGACGGATGTTTGCAAGACTCTTAACCTCGTTCAGAGTGCTCAGCTTCTTCAGCTCAAATTTTCGGTCAAACGGAGGGACTGGTAATTTAGTTAACGTAGCTGCTCTTCCTGTTCTCGGCAGAAATGCCTCTGCTGTGCTAGATCGACAGACTCTATTCGTTACATTTGCTTTGTTTCCTTTCCCCAGTGCACAGCGCATACGCCAGATGTCGTGTTCTAGCCTCTGAAAACATGCTCGTCGTGTTCATGCGTTCGTTGCGGAAGATCCTCGTTTTGATAAGCCTCATCCAGCAAAGTGCAACCTGCAGGAACTTCTCGCATTGTTACATATTCAGATTCACTGTATACCCATTCTTCTCAACGAATCACTACGTCATGAAGTGCTTTACTTCATTTCACATTTTTTAACATTCTACGCATGTGGAGCAGCAGGCAAATCTATTGCACGTCGCAAGCAAATTGCTTACGGTTCCTTCGGGCGAAACCTAATCTTCTGGAGTTGCTAAATTCGTGAAGGTCGGCTTTCGTCTGTGGTTCAGCATTTATCCTATATTCCTAGCAAAAAACCAAGCATTCCGCTAGTCGTCCGGTGAGTTTCTGGAGTTTAGATTTCCAAACGTTTCGGTTGAGGATCATCGCACCATTGAGCGCTTCCATATCTTCTATTCAACATTTTCGCAAGACTTGACAGCTGCTGGCAAATCCTACATGAGTCGAAGATGCCCGAACCGTTCATAACTGTTCACGATAAGCTAGTGTTGTACGAGCTAGTGTTGTAGAGAGTAATTCCGTTGAACATCATTATTTTTGAGTGGCACATCCACCTTTGAAAATTATATTTTAGCCAATGGACATTCCTTTCTACATCACGGCTCCTGCAGTCGTAAAACGTATTGCTCTAAATTAGAGGTGCCCCTACTCGGCTTCATCCTGATTAATTGCTTTACACGAAAGTGGTCAACATCAGGCAGCCCTTTACAACTTGCCTAAATTGAACACTGATTTTCTCCGTGAAATACCCGATGTCGAAGCGGTACTGCACATTCACTGGAACTATGCCGCTCAAATACCGCTTAGATTCCTCGATCTGTTCTTACCACTATATGTAGATCCAGTTTTAAACTTGTGCATGAAGATATTGTATGTCCGCATTTCGTGTACGTGGAATGCGTAGATATCCGGTTCGAGCCCGCTTCGTGAAACGCAGTAATTCACGAAAACTATAATACACTTGAATTTCACAGCCCTCTCTTCATAATATCCCAATTTTTACCATTGCTTTGGACCTTTACTGTAAAAAAAAACTACAGAAAGTTGATGAAGAAGTCCTTAAATAGTTGAGACCGCTGCTTAATTCAGTGAAATGAGGAGTGACATTTCATTGTGTTCTCGTCTTGTAGTATTGCTCAAATCACTCAGCAGCAAGGTGTTTATTATGAGATTTTGTCTATCCGTTTCCAATCTTATTCACTTTTACTTCAGTTGCCTTATACTTAGCAGCTGAGAAACAAAAATAAGGACACTAACGAGTGCTGAGGATCGACGGTGATTACTCCCTGTTAGGTGTTGGCTATTCGTTTCATACATTGGACTTTCTTATAATGGCATTTTCGAAAAATGTCCGGATATTAAGATGACTCATCGTCAGATGAGCGTGACTTTTACTTGGTCGGATTTTCGGATAATTTAGATAACTGATTTGTGTTCGGATAGCACATCAGATATCCGATTCCTTACCAAAATCAGTCATCTGAATCATCCGAAAGTTCATTCAAGCGGCAATTACCGTTATCTGAGTTCTAACACATTTGCGGTCAAACAACGCCGGTGGTGAAAGGCGAACATCGCCGCCCGGAAAACAGAAGATGCGGGTTCGAGTCCCGCCTGGCGCAAGAGTTTTGATCGCAACAAAACATCCTGTAACAACCTTATCTGAGTTATTTCAAGATGTGGGATCTTCGAAAATGTCGTTATCCGCATCATCCATTCATCCCGCATTTGAAAAAAGTGACGGTCGCCCAAATTTTATCAAAATAATGTAACGGAAAATGAGCGGCGTCGGATCCATGAATCCATGAGCCATGAATCGTATTTCATATTTTTATGGAATATCGTGAAAGCCCAGTGGGTGCGTAATTATCCTACAAATGGCAATTGAGCAAGTCAGTATGTATTTTATCGTTTCGAAACGCTCCGAACCCAATTGGCTGACTTCAAGGCATAGAATGTTTGTTTACACCTGGGGCCGGATTCACTAACCGCTTACCGCCCTCTAACGATGAAAATACCGCCAAATCCCCTGATATGACATTCATCAGCATCGGCATTTGGCGGTATTTTCACCGTTAGAGGGCGGTAAGCCGTTGATGAATCTGTCCCCAAGATGAAAATCGGACCTTTAGTCGATCTAGGGTGCATGCGAGAGCCGGCATCTCGAACAGCGCTACCAGGGAGCCAGCACCATAACAACCCATAACTCAAGGTTTCCAACATTCACAATAAGTCCTTACTGTGTTGGTTCTATTGGTAAGGTGAAGGATAAAGGATTAGAAGAGCAGAAGTCAGTCTCCGCCCGGAGTGGGTCACTCATTCCACTTTTGTATGATCTCGTTGAGACTACTTGAATGGTATTTGGCCCACATAGCATGATCTGCAGATGACCAGCCGATGGAAGATCAGTGACCTCGGAGGAAC
This sequence comes from Heligmosomoides polygyrus polygyrus, assembly GCA_947396885.1. Taxonomy (NCBI): domain Eukaryota; kingdom Metazoa; phylum Nematoda; class Chromadorea; order Rhabditida; family Heligmosomidae; genus Heligmosomoides; species Heligmosomoides polygyrus. The sequence continues at coordinate 14,410 of CANDYH010000250.1, read as the reverse complement.
GGAATTGGGTTCGGCTGACCCGGACGGAATCCGAACCCAGAACCTCGATTAGTCATGCACGCGGCAGCATACGCCTTCTCTGCAGCACAACCTCGCGCCTCACTTGTCTTGTGTCGATTTCAAATTCGTTGCTTCACCAATTCGCACGCGACGACCTCTCGCCGCGCTCCTCCTCCAGGCTGACGCACGTTGCGGACGGCTCTCCAGCCTTCGAAGAAGTCGTGACGAGCAAACACAGCGCGGAGTGGCCACCGGCCCAGATCGCAGATGGCCACTCCACGTTCGTTGTGCGACTTTTGATCTCGCAATCGATCACTGACTACCGAGGGCGATCAATGGCGCTCGTCGTCGTATGGATAGAGCTCCAGCTTCTTCCTGCCCTTGCCAGCGTGCCACCGTTGTCCGGAAGCTGGCTCCAGTTGCCTCTTCATCGTCTAGCTGCAGCCCTCTTCGCGAGGCTCATCGGTAGCAGCGCCATTCTCTCGGCCTCCTCCAGCCCTCCTACTCCTCCTTCATGATGGACGAGCGGTGTTCTTGAGTGAGGTGGTCTTTCGGAGAGTGTAATGGGGGCGATAAATAAACAGCCACAGTTCTCCGCCGTCTGCAGCCGAACAATTGTTCGAGTTGGGGATTCTCCCAATGAGTCTGGCTGAGCTATTACCGACCGCTCACATCTCCCCTTCAGAGTTAACCGAACTTTCACTTTCTCCGTATCCAGTTTCTCGTCGTTCTGCTGTACATTATCCAGCCATTCCCTCAGAAGAAGCGTAGTCTAACACCACAAACACAATGAAAAATTGAAAACAAAGGTACACAAGTTCAATGAGATACGCCAAAGCAGACAAGGACACTGATGCCTTGAATTGATGCCGTGAGTATTACAGCTGCTCATTACTTGAGCAAAACATGTAAACTTGTTCCTGGGAAAGCCTTCAGCAGCATCCTGCACGGAAGCAGAGGATGCGGCTTTGACTCCCGCCTGACGCAAGACTTTTGATCGCATCACAACATCTCTGTCACATTATTGCTAGTTATTAGCAAACACAGAAGGCTAGGCAACTTCTGGGCCAAGGCGGCAGTCCTATCTTTAAAGCCCCCCACACACTTCTGCGACAACGCCGCTCGCCGGTATGGTTAAGGATCATGCGATACTGCGCCACTCCAGCGGCGCCGGGAGAGTCTGTCTGCGCACTGCCCTTTTGCGGCGGGGTCCCGACCAGAAAGACTACAGTACCTCGCTGTCGCCGCTGAGCAGCGCCGCTGGCCGGCCGACAGCAGCCGTTGAGCGACGTGACTCATCGATTTCGGGCCTTAAGGCCCCCACAGACTTCTTCGGCAACGCCGCTGTGGTTAAGGATAGGGCAGGGACGCCACTGGCGGCGAGCTCTGCGTCCCTGCCCTATGATGAAGGATAGGGGGGGGGGGCAGTCGTTCGGTACACCATGCTGCCCGCCGCCCACTTCCCGCCCTGCCAGCGCCGCCTTATTTGGACAAGTTTGCTGCGCTTGAAACCGTCGTTAAATGGAGTGACATCGTCCAAAAACCTAACAACTGATAGGGGACGATTGGCAAGCGCATCTCGGGAAACTCTGAAGTCATTTTCCAGTAGGTTCGATTATGGAGGCAGTTGAGGAAAGGAGAATATCCTTCTCTCTAGATTCATTCAGTTTTCACGCCAATTCTTTAAATTTTCGGCATTTTCGGGAATTTTTGTTCCAAATATGGTGAACAATGTTCTGACTCTTGTTTCAAGAACGAAATCAGTGCAGGGTAGAGAGGCAGGGCCAAGGAAAGTGATTAGAAATGCGATGCCTCCATGTGAAGACAGAGACCCGGACATCTTGTCCTCGGCGCGCCCTCGCCCCGCCCCTTTCTGAGGGAGGTGTATCCAACGACTCTCCGCCAGGATAGGGCAGCGGCAACGCCGCAGAAGTCTGGGAGGGCCTTTAAGGCAGTGCGCCGCCGACGGCGAGCTCTGCGTCCCTGCCCTATGGTTAAGAATAGGGCCACGGCGTTGCCGCAGAAGCGTGTAGGGCCTTAAGCATAGGGCAGAGACGAAGGGGATGCCACCGATGGCAAAGCTTGTCGCGCCCACCTTTTCGCTCATGTGCCGCCTTGGCGAAAGACGCGGCGCTGCCAAAGCGACGACGGCAATAATGATTCAAGATATTATTGCCGCATGGCTCTGTCAGCGCGGCACGGCCGATGGTAGAGATCAGTCTGGGCTCTAGCTGATCGTGGTGGCAAAGGAACCTAGAATGAAAATTGATGAATTGACTCGGGGTGACTAATTATAAACATGTTTTGTATGAAGGTAGAGGCGAAACAAAACATGTTTGAATTGTTGTTAGTTTGGAGTTCATTAGTTTGTTTCGTTGTTTTGAATGTTATTGTCCTTTTAATAAGATCGTTATATTATTGTATTTCATGTTGTTGAAGATATATATATACATACAATTTTAAAAAAAATTTTAAAAAGACAATTTAATTTCAATAAATGATAACATAGTAAATATTTAAAGAATTTTATGCATAGAGTTACAACTAATTCTATTGATGAATATTGATAATGAAAACGCGCTTGCAATGGAGTGGGGCGGCAAAGCTGGGGGTGAGTGCTGCGCTACGTCGTCCTTCCAGTACTACGCCGCAGTATTGCCGTATGCCGCGTATCGTTTTGCCACAGTAGTGTGCGGAGATCTTAACCTCTTGCAACGGAGTAGATGTTGGCGAATGAGGTGTAAGAGGACGCACGACTCAACCGATAATTTTGTGTGAGAGCGTTATGATGCAGCTCTATACTAGTTTGAGGCCTTTGTTATACTATCGTTCAGGGGTGAGCGGTAGGTGGGCAACAGACACAAATCGTGGCGGGACCGTATCAGTCCCTGTGGAGAGAGAACACATGGAGAGTATCGCTTGTGCCTCCACCCCCCTCCCCCCACCCGCCATCGCTAGCGATGCTAGTACTGTACTTTCACAGCACCTTGCCTCAGTTATTGTTTTCGTGCTTTTGTTTTCTTCAAATGTAATGCCTGAGCGATGGTATGACATAGGCCTCACAGTAGCAGCGGATGAGAAGAACCGGTATCAATAAAGACATGAATCAAAGTGCGGCCAACCTCAAAGCCCACGCAAACTGTCTACGACGGGAGCGACTGACGTGCAAAACATGCAAACCGAACTTGATCGAAGAGCCGCAAAATCTGTGCGTACTCGAGCGCTGTCGCCGTCGCTGTACCCGCCTGTTCAGAGTTGCCAGCGCGGGACAAGACCGGCGCACTGCGTTGTAGCGCGTAATCTGCCGCCGCTGAAGCTCGAAAGGGCTCGAAATTTGTGTAGGTGTTGGATTAATTCAATCCGTAATCCATAAAGCATCCTTAATGAATTTTAGCATGATAGACAGAGAATGGTAGCGACTGTCTATATGGTGAACATGCGTCTTTCCAATGTTCTTTCAGATTTCCATGCCGATTAATAGAAAATTACGGGATTCCTGCGCTTCAAACCATTACGGCCATCTTGTAGCATAAACATATGTAGTGGTTGCTTCAATGAAATGCTAGAAAAAAGTATAATCAGCGGAAACATGCTTAAAGTCCGGATTTCAAGGATTTTTTCCATGCTCTTCTGTTTTTTAGTTACGTACGCTACGCACCGCAATCGCTCTTCTCGCCATCGTCCACATATACTTGCAGCGGTAAACTGTCGGCGAATTTCTGATGAACTGGAATTGCAACTATTCGTTGCCAGAAATTCGCAAAATGTGACCGGATTTTTGCCCGCAGATGTCCAGAATTGTCCGGGTTGTTGTGCCGAATGTTGAATCGACTCGCTTCTTTTGCCTTCTTGTAACCTTTTTGTTGCTATAATGAGGCTTATGCACATCAGTACCAAATATGTATAGGTTTATTTCCATGCATAGAAATAACAAACATCTATTTGAAAAACTACATCATACAGTTAGCGTTACATTTTTCAGTGTAAGACTGCGCTGACAAATGTAACGCTGGTGCAAAAAGACTCCAACAGACACACATATGTATTTAAATCTACAGGGTGCGTAAAAAGTATTGACGCACTAAGAGATAACAACACTTCATGAAATTTTATAGGTTTATGTGCAAAATGTCAACAATGATCTAGCGAACAGAATAGCATCACTTGTATTTTATATGGGCTTCTTTGCTGCGAATGCAGGGGCGAAGACACCGGGGAAGGGCATCGACGGTGCGCCGCAAGTAGCCCACGTCGATTTCGTTCCATGCTTTGATCTTCACTGACTAGACACTTTTGGGCATTCAACTTGTAAAACTGTTAAATAGTCTTCAAGGATCTCCAAAGTGCTAATTCTGGCGGAAGGCTCGCTGCAAAGGAGGCGCATCCGGCCAGTAGTGCATTCATCACAAGCGCCTCTCGTTTTCGTTGATACAGGAGTAAAGATAAATCAGTAGAACTATCTGTATTAATGTCCTAAAGAAGCAACTAGTTCCTTGGTTCAAATCCTACCTTGAGGGTAAGCCGTATGTCTTCCAGCAGAATTAGACTCACAGAGTCGAGGATTGTTCAGAGTTGGTGCCGCGCCAACTTGGAGGACTTCATTTCGGCTGAGGAATGACCTCGGTATAGACTGGATTTGAGTCCGATGAATTACACTATACGGAAAGTCTTGGAGAACATGGCTTGCGCTACTTCCCGCAAAAGTATGAAGTCAGTGAAGAATGATCTGGTCAAATCATGGAACGAAATCGGCGTGGACTTCTTGCGGCGCACCGTCGATGCCTTTCCTCGTCGTCTTCGCCCTTACATTCGCAGCAAATAAGCCCATATAAAATACAAGTGATATTCTATTCTGTTCGCTAGATCATTGATGACATTTTGTATATAAACTTACTAAGCTCGATGATGTGTTGTTATTTCTAACTTTTTCGTTTAGTGCGTCAATACTTTTTACGCAGCCTGTACGACGAAAGAGTCGCATGCACGCCTTTGGAGAATGTGGCAACTGGACAACTCGGTTCCTCTCAGCACCAACAGATCGCCTGTTGCCTTAATACACGTCGTTATTCCAGTAGTTGACAGGTCTAATATCTGAGTCGCTCCTGTCGCCTGTTCATACTTCCAGACCGTTGCTGTCGCTTTTGTCGCTGCGCTCTTGTCGGTCCCGTCGCAGAGTATGAAGAGGCACGAAGGCGTCAGATGCTAAATTTGCCACTTGTGCTTGTTTAGTTTTAGGTGCTAACAAGGGGACTGTCTGAACGGTGCGCCGGAACGGCAAGAATGAGTACTATAGGGAGAATCCCCGTCCTCCAAATAATAACAGAACATGTTTTGTTTTTGCCGAATCCTTGAGGCAAACAAGTACGAGGGTGTAATGGTTAAGGGTCCGCAGAGCGAGCTCTTCACGGCAGCGCAAGACCCCGGGGTTATGGACTGGGTGGCGCAGTGGTAAAGTGAACGCCTCATGTTCGTGAGGTCTAGGATTCGGTTCCCATGTTGCGTCGCGTTTTTGCACTTTTACCATAGTATCGGATTTCCATAGAGATTTCCATATCTGAACTTGTGCTTGGCTTCACAGTTCCTGCCCAGTGGTACTCCGCTGCAGCCAAAGCCTGGTATCGCGATACAGTCCACTTCCCCAGTTCTCAAACTTGCATAGAATAACAATTCTAGTATCGCCAAACCTTTTCCTCCGAAACGATCTGTCCTCCCGAAAACGTGGTAGTGCCTTCACTGGTTAGTGGTGTCGTGTCTCCGGCACAATCCTCTTCTGGTTGAAACTCTTGGTCATCTTCTTCCACTACTTCCAACTTCTCCACTTCGTCGATTTCCACCTGTCGCAGTTCGAAATCCTGTAGGACACTTGCTATCCTTCCGCCAGCTTCATTTCGTCTCTCGAAGGGACAGCATCCGGTGGGCTTCCGCACTTCAGTGTCAATAGGTGAATGACCACTCGAGGGTTAGCAGACATTGTAGAGTCAGTGTTGGCGGCAGCAGTTTGTTATGACCGCGCGACTTTGTAAGCATAACAGAGGCGACAATATTGATCCAGGTGGTAGGTCAAGATGAAGATCATGTGTTCGCCTCCTGCACTGTGAGTACAATGGTGGCACTCACCTCACCGACACTAATAAATTGCATATTTGGCATATTTCGGACATTGCTGGTGAATTACGCGATGTCGAAAAATAATATGTAATCAAAACATCTTACCATAGCAAACTCCAAAAACAAGTTCAGATATGGAAATCCAATATTGTGGTAAAAGTGGATAAACACGGGGTAGCATGAGAACCGAACTCTAAACCTCACGAACATGAGGCGTGCCCTTTACCACTGCGCCACCCAGCCCACGACACCAACATCTTGCGCTGCCGTGAAGAGCTCGCTCTACGGACCCCTAACCATTACACCCTCGCACTCGTTTGCCTTAAGGATTCGGCAAAAACAAAACATGTTCTGTTACCATTTGGAGGACGGGGATTCTCCCTACAGTACCCGTTCTTGCCGTTCCGGCGAACCGTTCGGACAGTTCCCTTGTAAGTAGAACTCCTCCCTAATCATCCATTTCATACTAAACCGAAGGTGATTCTGTCTGCCTAGATGGTTTACAAACATTTGCCATGATTTTCATGCCTCGCTGTTTCTCACGTTCACAGAATCTGTAGTGTTTAAACTGTCACAAACCTGATACGCCGCAGAACTACATGCTTGATTGCTTTAGTCGAAGTCCAGGAAATAAAGAGTATGAGGAAAAAAGTGCTTGAGATCCAGTTGTCACCAATCTTCCTTTCGAAAAGGCCCTGAGTGTATTTATGTTCTCTGCACTGTGCAGTTACTTGCGTTGTTGCCGTCGCTAATGTCCTTTGAAAAGGCCGTACTGAGCTCCTGATTACATGCACCACCCGCGATTAGCCACGAATCGTGCCTGCCAGCTGCTAGTCTTCATGTTTTAGCGCCCTACTTTCATAGCACTTCTTCTTCTTTCCATAGTTCTCTCGCCGCTTTGGTCATTTTCGTACTGCGCTGTATGCATAATACCCATTGCTCGGACTGCACCACCTGGGGTGGTAAAGGTGAGCACCCTCCCAGGTTGAAATGTGACTCTCTGCCTGCCGTTAGACAATGTGAATACTAACCACCAGTGGTGAAGCACTGGTTAAGAATCCCGTTCTCTTCTTCTACCTACTGTTATGAAGACATTTTGTATCTATAGCAGTTTCACAAGGCAACTTGCAGTAGCCCGTGGATACTCAAATCACTGTTTTATCCTTTCCACACACGTGTGGAACCCGCTCGTCACCCCTGAGGGACGGAAGAGTTGCTTGGCCTGAGCACCGGGTGCGAAGTGAACATACAACCAGTTTGTGGCGCCACTCGCAATCGAATCTGCTGTCCACTTCGTCAACTGCACCTTCTTCTGCAGGGTATCAGGGTTTTAGCAAGCATGCAACTTATCTTGACATCTGAACAGGCTGTCTTTTAAAAAATGAGCATCAGCAATCTACAAAACGGGCTATTACTACGGACTGAGGTATTAGGGGGGGGGGGGGGCAAAAGTAATGAGACACCCCATGCCGTGTCCATATATCTCGTGGCTGGAGTCTGGTTTCGTGCTTATCGTATTTGTATGTTTGTATGCTACTTACTGAAGCCCATCTGAGAAGTTGCCACTTCCGCCCTTTCCAGAAGCATGCCAAAACCCCAGTCTGTCTCATGCCGAAACCCCAGTCTGACGAGTCGACCTGTGTCGCGCAAATCTCGCCCAATTCCCAACCCCAAGCAGCCTGGGCTCAATATTCACGCAAGAGAGGAGCACGTCTTCTACCTTAACCCTACCAAGCAGCCAGTCTGGGTGAGGCCTGGTAACCTATTACCGACCTTCGTTCGGCGAGATGTTCATGGCGAGGAGCTTTTGGGTCTGCGCCCATGGACCGGTATACTGGAAGCTGTTTACCAAAAGCACGACGATGGACTCGAAGGTCATGGTAAACGAAATAGAAGAGATGGGCCGGCGACTCGCTCTTATTCATTCGCAGCGCTTCAAGAAGGTTCTCCTCTTCGACAATGCCGCACCCCATCGGGAACAAGTAACCACGGATAAGCTTGGCCAGCTCGGCTACGTTCACATGCCTCACCCACCGTATTCGTCGGACATCTCTCCATGCGACTACTACTACTTCTTGAGCCTACAGGACTTCCTGGTCGGAAGGGACACAAGAACCCAAGCAGTCCTTGACAACCATATCGAGCAGTTGATCAACACCAGGCCCAAGCAGTTCTGGAAGGATGGGATCAGGAAGTTGGCTGAGCGATGGCAGCAAGGTCATTGCCCTTAATGGCAAATACATTCCTCAGCATCGTTGAGTTGTAATTGAGTTATAAAGAGATAAAGATTTTTTCATTTTGTCTCATTACTTTTGCCCCCCCCCTAATATTCCAATGATGGTCGGGGCGCTCACCAACGTTTTTTGAGATAGGTCGCGCGCTGCACTTCTACGGTATATCGCGGAGGCAATTTGAATGCGTACCCATTGCAGGAACCTAACCATGGATTGAACCAATGTGCACGCGACAGCCGACGTCTCCTCCAACTCAGCAGCTCCCGTCCATCTGTACATTTAGGTTTCGTTTCTTAGACGTATTAAGTTGTCCGGAGAGTTCCCAGCGTTTTGAGTGCTTCATTTGAGCCACCAAAACTTTCTATAATATTATCGCATTGAGTCGAAATAAGCTCCATTCGAATCAACGCACCTTTGTTAACGGACCACCATTCGACTTATTTCATCAGCGAAAAAATTAGGTGGTTGAGATTGTGACGTCGATTCTGACGATTACTGACGTCTAGCTCTTCCGCGATCCCGCGAACTATTTCGGACGGTTCAGCTTCCACCAATTCCTTCATCTCGTCGTCCACCTTCGAGGCTGAAATCTTCGGTCCGAGAATTACTGAACCACTGGCGCACAGTACATTCTCCTACATTATCAGGCCCCCACACCTGAATGATTTGTTGAGCTGTCTCGGTTGCGGATTGTCCCAATTTGAAGTTGAAATAAAATATCGTTCGGAATTACTCTTCGAACTACTCCAATAAGGGACAGAAATATAGAACAACGTTGAAACAATTTATTTAGTCAGATAGAGCGAAAAAATCTGTGCAGAAAATACCATTAATGCGCAATGCAAGTTGAAATTTTACTTAATAATAGACGAATGAAAAATAGTAACACAAAACGCTGAGAACTTTCCGGACAACCTATATTTCTCATCATTGATATAGTTTCGTGGCTTGCTCCTGCAAAAGTTGATATTTCTTCCTACGCTTTGCGGTTGATGGGCAATCCTGTACACTATCAGAATCAATCAGGTGGGTATGTGTCTCCAGCAAGAAGGAGTGCACATGCATCAATCTCACCGTAAGAGAAGAATAAAGTGAAAACTTTCTGCAAGCATGCCCTCTATCTCACTGTTTTTGGAACAGGAGGAAGTGTCGCCCAAAAAACCTAGAAACGGGAACCTTCGCTAAACCAGACTGTTGATCTAAACACCAGTATTCGTTTTATACGTATATTGACTTATTCAGTGTCCCTTTGAAATATCGAGTCGTAAATGAACGCGTAAACATTCCACTGAGACTGAGACCAATTAAAGACTGCTTACATCCTTTCACCTTTCCCATGCCATTTTGACTATTCTCCCGAACACTGAAAAGCAAAATTGGGGATGTGAAGTCGATACTCTTTATAAAAGCAGATTCCAAAAGGGTTTTCGTAAATGGAAGACGTGAGGGAAGCTCTCTACAACTCTCATACTACTTCTTCCAGAACCTTGGAGAAAATAGTATGCTGGAAGCCTACACACGACGTTTTGAAGATGTCGCTAAAATGCGCTACGGATTCGAATCTATCATACGGTATCCCGATTTGTAGACATTTTGAGGACCTAGCAACATGTAGCGCGGCGGTAGTTCGAATAATGACAAATTTGCAAAGCCGGACTTTCAATGTGCGTGCGCCTTAAAGGTCCGGATTTATTGCTGGCAATTCCGACGACACATCAAAGGAGTCTTTCATTTACAACCTGCAATGGGACGAACTCGTCCTCACGAACGCAACCCCGCGCTGCTTCCAGAAATGCTACCTAGAATGGTGCCTGGAGCAGTCGGGGGGTCAGGTCCTCTAGAGTTATTGTTTCTGACTGGAATACAACACCGGTAGCTAGTCAGACTGTCGTGCGGGAGAAGGAGCTCGAACAACCAGCCAGGCTGCCCGAAGGAAGATAGTCCAGCTGGCTGCCCGGAGGGTGAAAACTTTCGGGCGACATCGAATCGCCTTTCAATCTTTGCCTACTCTACCAAGTGCAAGCTTTTAGTCGGCGGGTCGATGGTCGACCCTTCAGGGTACAATCTGCCCAGATACGAACACGCCCACGCACAGAAATCAAACCTCGATGCCAACTCTGGGTTAATTAATCCGCTGCAGTGTTCTGAGCGAGTTTAACCTTGAGTTCATGTGCATTAAAAAATAAACGTCGGTGTCATTTAGCCCTTTTGGAGCTGTTTTATTGGTTCTCTGAACGAATTGTGGATTCAAACGTGGACCTGATTTTTACAAACAAGAACAAGAGAATGAAGGATGATTACTTCATCGTTTGCCTATAACTGAATTATAAGCGGAATCTGATTGCTCAATGCGAAGACACGAAGTGGGCTTCATAATACCTTCCTATCCTAACTGGAATAAGCATTTAAAGCCATAAAATGAACTGACTAGAAGCAGTCATGCCAGCTTTTAACACGTTCTGAGTTTGGAATGGTGTTACTCCAGACTACGGTTCTCTGGGAGGATCTCACAGAGGTCGAGTCAAGGATCAGCTGATTCAGTTCCGTTGTCACCTATTTGTGTTTGAGCCCGGAAGCTGAGAGCTTCCGTTCGGTAGCCAACGCGATTTCCGTTTGTTAGCATTCGTGGAGATTTTATCTACATCTTGATCGTTTTGGGCAGTCGATTGCAAATGTAGTCCCTCCTATGCGTATTCGAAACTTCCTCCCTTCTCAAGTAGAATTCCCTCGTCTGATTCAACGCTTTTTCCTTAATGAGACAATAACTCTCACAAGCAGGAGTTCGTGCTATTCACTGCCAGAAATCTAACAAGCGCGGCCTCCAATATTTTTAACTGTTTACTGAACGATTACCCTTTAGTGAAGAGAATTTATTAGGACTACCTTTCTATAAACTTTCGGACGAATTGTTGATCTGAAACCAACGGTTTTTGAAAAATTTGGCGTCTTTGTGGTTACATTGTTTGGGTGTGCAGCGAGCTTAATTTTATCTCTCACATTAAAAAGCCATTTGCTACTCTTTCAATCATAATAACCAGTGCGTTATGGAGCTACGTGTGGAGCGTGTTATTGTCGTTCGCTTCATGGATTTCTAATGTCGCCTTGTTATACTTAGACTCGTTGTCTGATCCCTTGACCCCAAGCAGACTTCTGAGGCCACATACATAGTGTTCACCGCATCCTCATCTGAAGACGAACACCGAGTCTGTTCTCATGTAAAAACAACTCTCATCTGTCCTGAGAACGACCGTTAACTAAAGAAACCAATTCTCATGCTGACTCTGTTCAAATCGTGCAAGGCGCTAAGTGTTTTTCAAGGGTCTTTATCTTTCCAGTGTTTCATCAGTTTCTTTTGTTCAACATCGGGTTAACGATGAATTCCTAGATGACACTTCATTTTCCAATCGCGTGTCAATCACATCCATTTCTGCAACGGTCTCGCATTCGTTTCCAGCTCATCTTTCCATCTTCGGCAGGTTCTACGTCACGTTGGTCTAGTTTGCAAGATTTTGCTGAGCATAAAGATGTATTCCAAAATAAGAGGTGGTTTTAACCGACCCGGTCACCATCGCTGTTTTTCTTCTTCCGTATATATGTATCATACTTATGTCATTTTAAAACTCTTCTAAGCAGGCTTCACGCTTTTGAGTTCAACTCAGCATCCTGCAAATCAAAACGAGCGTCTTTCGGATTAAGGTATAGACTCTCCAGCACAGCTAAAACAATTTTTGCTCAAGGCAATTTAATGTAACTTATTTTTTGAAATTTTTATTTTTTGAAATTCATCAGTTTCAATAAGTGAATACACCGTCTGAAATTTTATAAAAGTTTCATTTTTAGGGAAAAAATAATGATTAAATTTTTATAGCGCAGATAGGGTACGCTAAATCATTAAGTGACATAAAAAAATATCGCGCATGCACTCGATTAGGTCGTCACGTTTTTTAATCGATCGTTAGCAAAAATTCTGTTTGCGTGGTGAAACACAGATGTAAGCGGTAGAACAAGAACAGTTATATTAAAGCCACACATACCCGCATATACTTGTCTTATATAAGGATCACTCGCACTACCAAGTAGATCAAAACTGCGACGATCTAGGCGAATGCATTGTGCAATCTCTTCTTTTAACATACTATGTGACTGCTGCCTTTGTGTCCTTCAAATCTAAACACAACTGACCACTTTTCCTTAAAAAATAAAAAATATAATTTTTATATAAATTTAAGAAACGCGTTTGTTTGCTTATGGAGGCAGATGAATTTTAAAAAATTTCAAAGAAAGTCAGATAAATTTTTCTTGGTTATTTTTTAAACCTTCCATAACTAACATCTTCTACTATTTCAACCTATTTTAACCTTTTCAAAGAGTCTTTAGTCTGGAAGAGACCTGTTTCAATTCGAGGGACGTCCAACTTGACTTGAAAGGTGTCTTATTTTTTTATATTTAATTCGTACATGGACCGCTACGCAGGTAAAAGAATACAAGAACGGTTAACAAACAACATGTAGAATAAACTGTGGATAAAACAGCTTGAAGCGACCAACAGAACAATGTTAAGCCATCAAATTTTGAATTGAAAGGTGAAAATATATATCATTTTTACGTCGAATTGGACAATTTTCAAATCAAATTCGACACTTGAACGAATTGGACGTTCTTCTAAGCTAGCTTAAAGTTTTAAATTCAAAGTGAACTTCTTAATCAAAATGACCTTTCCTACGTTAAACTAATTACTCTCTAAAACGGTTAGAATAATTTTTTCTTTTGGAAAAATTTCAGTATAATTTCGTTGAAGTTTTTAATTCGTTTACCTTATGAACACTTTATTTGAATACTTATAAAAAATTTTATTTTATGCGGAAAAACAACGGTTGAGAGCTTGTATGAAAGACCAAGAAGACGGAAATTTTTAATGCTACAAGAAGTGATTACGCTGTGCACTCACCAAGACGTGGCAATTTCTATTCGATTGTTACGAAAATTGCCTTTTGCATAGTTTCGCACCTGTATCTGTGTAACAAAAATAATTGTAATGAACACGCTCATTCTCATTTTGATATTTCATGTAAGCAGCTTTTATACTATTAATTGAATAAAAATTTCAACAACTAAACGAAGCAGGTTGTTACGTTAAGCAGTAAATGTTTGCTGTTTTGTTGCTCTTTGAAACAATATTTGGTTCATTATTCTTTCTCAAAAAATAAAAATTTGATAAAATTATTACACCCATTCGGGCAGCTGAACTGAAAATTTTCAAAAAAAAGGTATACGAAATTTGCATAGAACATAAAATTATTATAACCATCTTGGAGTGCCTCTAGTTCAATCTGTAAGAAGTTTTTTTTAGTTTGGAAGACGTTTAATTTGATTTCAAAATAGAGGGAAGTGAGTGTCCAATTTGAAATGTGTTCAATTCGATGTGAAAGTGGCATCATCATATATCATATATCATATATCACGTACTCTGTAATGACGCGCTAAGCTATGAGTCATACTATCGATCGGCGCCGCCGCAGAAATTATAAAATAAGGGGGAAAATTCGGGGGGAAAATAGGGGAGAAAATAGGGGAAAATTACGACATAAAAATAGCGAAAAACACTTAGGCCGTCTTCTACCTGCCTGGAAACTTTACCTCTGGGGGTAATCGTGGTGGCTGAACACGAATCTAAAGTTGTTTTTGAAGTATCGATCGCCATCAATCGATACTGATCAAATTACGGGTCGCGAGAATAGCGGAAAATACCCAGACCTCTACGTGCCAGGGAATTCGGAAGACGTGCGGAATACGTCGTCCAATGTGCATGGGGGTTCAGAAGGTGTGCCGAAGACGTTGTCCGCTAAGGGTGAATCATTGAGGGGGATCAGTACCGGTAATGGAGGACGGTTTCACTAAGGGAAGATCAGTAGTGAGGAATCAATAGGTCGCCCTATCATACTATACGCTGTACGTACTGCCAGCCTTTCGTACTGCCAGGGAGGGAAAAAACTGTACAATTAGAACAGCTACATAGCTTGATGTGGTCGTCCTTAGCTTAGTGATACTACAACATCGCGCGAAGCATG
>CANDYH010000249.1:0-20950 GCA_947396885.1 Heligmosomoides polygyrus polygyrus | reverse complement strand
GTTCGCGTTGCGGAGCTTTATGCCTGAATTTCAGAAATATTATTCAAATCATGGAACGTTATGGCTTATCGTGGAGCTTACGGCTCGAATCTCAGAAACATTACGTCAGAAGTCAAAATCGAACCAAATTTAAACGCTACAATGCGATCGAGTTGTAAAACAATGGGAATGCAAGTAATGATATGAGTTACCCAACTTGGAGGTATAGAACCAAAAAATGGTGAAAAACCTTGGTAGAAACCGAAGTTGTTCAAAGGAACAACAAAAGCGAAGCGCAATTAATGTTCCCACAATTTAATGCAAGGCTTGTGGCATCAGATAGCGCCTTGTTCAACAAGGTTTATGAGTTCAAGCAGGAAAAAAAGGTTCACTTTTCATTTTACAGATCTTGCCAACGGCAATCTCTGATTCTTTCTTGGCTGAAAAAAGAACGAATAGCCAGTTAGTGTATATTGTGCCACACGAAGATTTTTATTTCGCAGGGCGTGACGTTTCGACTTCACGTCGTCTCCAGAAGCCGGAACCCTTCCGAGGCCTTCCTTGCTGAACGTATACTGAAGTTGGAGATAACTGGAGAACCAACAGCCTTCTGAAAGAACAAGGATTATTATAAAACGTGAACTGCGCGCAGGAAAAGTAATGGATTAGCGAGACATTTGTGCAAGAACTGTCCTCCTCAAACCGTCGCGAAGCCTCTAGTTCACGCTCAAATTACATTCTTTGGTAGCCCAATAAACAAGATCGTGCATTAGCTTAGGGATGTCCAACAAGAATCCGAAGCGAAAGTATGAAAACCTGCTGAAAGTTTTCCAGCTCCGGTAAGTAAAGACTATTTACCTCTTAGTGGCAGTTTTAAATAACACATCCTCAGACTATTCAGCGCAGGAACTGTAAAATTTGAAGATCAAAGATATGCCAGATGCTGTGTAACCTCTACACGAGTCGTTTTGCAGTGTTATTTTCCGGTCTGAGTAAGCGCCACGAGGAGGAAGTTCATCGAGTCCAACAGAATGAATTTGTCGACGGACGTATACAGAAGGGGTCGTGTTTCACCTGTCCTCCTATTGATTGTGAGTTTGCATGAACAGCCTCTATCAGATCTCTAGCTCGTCTTTGTCGCGTACGAGAGCACATAGTATAGTGTAGGTTGGGTTGGTAAGAGAGCACTCCCAGACTAGGTACCAGTTCGCGGACTCCGTTGAGGTGGAAGGCTATATTGACATTAGGAAACTGCATAATCGATTCGCCATAGCTTCAGATGATCGTGCTTGCTGCCCTTCTATCATCTTGAAAGGATTTTGCTTCCTAAACACATGCGATCTCAACTGGGGTTAACGAAGAAAGAAAAAACTTAGAAGAGTCGCTTGGCTGAACTGCTTTCTATGAGGATGGTCTGGTCGCGAGCATCTTTATCGAACACCCCTTCGTTCTTTAGCAGCACCTGCATACAGCTGGCTGTGATGCGAACGGTCCGCCTAGAAAATGCCAGAGACGTGATCACCAAAGAAGCTTGAAACAGCTACCAAGGGTGTTAGGACCAAACTCACAACCATATCTACCACCACTTGCAGAAACTATAATTCAATAGTGCTGTGCGCCACTAGTGAAACTTTGAAATCACAGTAAATGGTGACAAATCCAGAGAGGTGCTCCAAAAATGTTTACTTCAAATAGTCATTAAATAAAAAAAGTAGAACTTTAGGCGAACGACCATGCTTAAGTCTATTTCAAAGCGCTAAAAAGCGAGACGGTCTTCTGGTTTGTTAGATGTTGAGATCCATGCCAACTTTCAGCATTCACCGAGCAGCGTAAATGTAACCTAAAAGGGTTCTGCGATAGAAGATAGCATGCGAGGAGAAAGGTGTTTTTATTTATTTTTTTGATAGCAAGAATATTTTCAAAAGTTTGAGTCACATGTAGTGTTTCGAGATGAAGCGGAAGGTGGGGACTCATTGAGTTCAACAGAGAAGGAGTCAGAGACAAAGATAGAGAGAGAGATCTTGAATAGATTAGATATTTTAAACCCTAATTACAATAAGGAAGCAAGGAGAATGTTATAGCTAGACACCTTTCCTTTGCGATGCGAAATAGTGCAAAAACTAAATTTGCAGTTCCATAACAAATCACCGCTTGGGAATAGATCCCTTTAACTTTAAGTAAGCAGAATTGGCAACTCAAAACTGATTGTTCAAAATTAAAACTCGGGAAGACGAAATGCAAAAAAAATATTGGCGAACTAGAAAGGCGAGAAAATGTACGCACTATTTCGAGTGACTGTAAAATTCTCATCCTTTTAGACATTGCATCGCAGATAACCAATCGTGCAGTGTCTTGCTAAGTTTGTTCGGCTGATAGTACAAGTGAAAAGCGACAAGGAGTTTCCAATGGATAATTACACGGCTTTCTACAGTGCGCACTTACTTGATCATTGCGGGTCACCGCACGTGATCGTGTATGCCAAATGCAAATTTTCAACGGGAACCGATAACAGGGAATGCTGCCAAAAAGTTAGGAGCTGGGAATACCACAACACATTGCATCCGCATTTGGTACTTCTTCTTCCGAGGTACCGGCTCCACAGCATTGTGGTATTGTATTCTTTTCAACACTACCACAACAAAGGCCTTCCTTTGATCGTTTCTCAGCAACGCCTTTACCACACTCGTATTCAGTTGTACTCCTTTTGAATGGAATACCTTTTAAGGGAGAGTAACTCCTGAAATGTTATTTGGAACAGTCGAGTAGTTTGTTTAGCGTAGCCAAGGTTGGTACAAGGCTTTATTTCGGGTGACGTTTCGGCGTTGTCGCCTTCTTCAGAGCCTGGAAAAGTCGAAGTCATTTGAGAAACTACCCTCCCAAATGCCATTTCATTCTGCAGGAGTCCATCCAAAAGGCTAAGAGACCAAAAGAACGACAACGTAGAAAGTCAGTAAAAGGCTGACCTTTATGAGTGCACAAATGAGCCAACTGACACCCTAGCTGAACGGAAGATGGGTGAATGACATAGAGCCCTTGGGACCACATGCCTTAGGCGCCTTTTATACTCGCGCCGCCGCGCGGCGCGGCGTGATGGTTGACATAGCTATCGATTTTTCGCGCCGCCCGGCGGCGCCGCATCGCATTCATACTCCGCCGCCTCAAAACACCACACTTGACGGAATTTTGGGTTACGGTATTCAGCGAATCGCGCCGCTGGAGGGAAGGGCGCGGCGCGGCGCGATCAGCTGCGGCAGACTCGATGTGGAGTGGGAGATTCACCACCGAGATGAATCATTTTGCTGTGTACTTTTTGTTTTGGCTCCTCAACTAACAAAACAAAGAAGGTGTAGCAAAATTATGGCACTACTGCACTTTCGGGACTCCAGAGGTCGATGAGAGGTCGAAAAGGTTTTTTGACCAAACTTCTCCAGGGGGGGGGGGTTATTTAGGGTGCTGGCCACGAATCTGACATCCGTTTTCGGTGACCATTACCATAGTCACCCGTACCTTTCGTAACATAGGAAGGGGATGGAGATCTGTAGACATTCACGAAGTTTTACCTACTACGCTAAAGACATGTTCAGTGAACAATGACCACGGAATTGCAATACGAGAGAGAATTCTGAGCGATTCTCGACAATGAGTACCTTCCAGCAATTTTACTTTTGAACCTGCACATTTGCAAAATAAAGAGTCGTTTAGTGCCATTTGCATTGCAGGGGAAAAAATCGAATCAATACCACACCAATTTCAACCGTAGGTTGAGCAGACGACTTCGAGACCCCAGCTTTAAGAGAGGATTCGTCGTTCCCCACAGGATTTCCACCACTAACATTAGCCAGATGCATTCCGCTGATCGGTCAGACGAATTCTTTCTGTTTTGGTTCTGCAATGACTCATGGACCGTCTCTTCCGTCGTCCTTTATGGCGCACGGAACGTAGTACGTAGAAGTTGGTCGCCGCGCGTCGCTGACGCTCCCTTTTCTAACTATAATCGCGCAGCGGCACGTCAAATTCGGGCGCGGCGCGACTGGCCGCGACGCGTCCCGAATTGACGCGCCGCTGCGCGGCGGGAGTATAAAAGGCGCCTTAGGGACCTAACGGGTCATGACCCAGAGGTCAAAACCCACACAGGCCGACGTACGGCGCCAGCTCCTGGGTCACAGCCAAGCACTCGTTCTTCCTATTGATTTGGGGGGACCTCGCCGCAATGTACAGCGCCTCGAGGTCAGACCCATCATTAGCAATTCTATTCAAGGTCAGACCCATCATTAGCAATGTTGGTGGCCCCACTGACCGTATTGCCTGGTTCCTCAACCTTGTGCTTGTACAATTGCTCCAATTTATACCAGCCCACCTGCCTAATACTAGCAAATTCCTTGAAACGCTGAGGAGAGCTAGACTGGAAAAGGGGTACGTGATGGAGTCGTTCGACGTCACATCGCTGTACACTAATGTGTCCAACGAGTGCGCATTGGAGGCAGTTCTGGAAATCCTCAATGAGCACCACACTAGTGTCAACATGCACGGCTTAACCGTCTCGCAGGTGATGGAGCTCCTCAAGGAGTGTTTGCAGTGCAACATATTCCGGTGGGCGGGTGAGTACTACAAGCAGATTAGAGGTCTCGCCATGGGCCAAAGACTTGCTCCAGTTCTCGCAGTAGCATTCATGTCCAAGGTGGAAGGCCCCGTTCTAGAACGAATGCCTACCATTTACTGCCGCTACATTGACGACTGTTTCGTCATCTGTCCAACTCAGCTTGAGATGGACACGTGCTTTGACTTACTAAACCGGCAGTCACAACACATCAAGTTCACACGTGAAAGGCCTACGGAGAACTGGCTCGCATTCCTCAATGTGCAGGTTCATCTATCCGATGGGATATACAGGACCAGGTGGTACCGAAAGCCGACAAATAGGAACATCATTGTTCATTGCACTTCGGCTCACCCAACCAGCATGAAAAAGGCAGTCGTCCAAAACATGCTCCATACTGCTCGCGCGGTCTCGTCTGAAGGCGCTGAAAGGTCCTACTCGATGGATTTGGCTCGCAGCATTGCGATACAAAACGGATACACTCCTACTGGCGGGGCTAGTGGGAGGTACCGGCTATCAGCCATCGTAAGAGGCCAACAGGACGACCGGTCGAAAGTGACATTCTGCGTCCCTTTCATTTCGGACCAATTGACTGCAGCAATACGTGGCTGCATTCAAAAAGCAGACCTGCAAGACGAAGTAAGAATCATAGCAGTACCTCCTACAAATCTGAAAGGGCAGCTGGTCCGAAATCGTCTGTACGACCGGCTGTGCACAACACCATCGTGCGTTATTTGCCCTTTCGGAAGGGAGGGAGACTGCCTTATGTCTGGGGTAGTATACCTCATTACATGCTTGGAATGCAGGGAAGAGTATGTGGGGGAAACAGGTAGACCCTTGTGTGTAAGGGTCAAGGAACACTTGGATGGGTTGCGCAGGTCCCACGTCTCAACTCCCCTGGGCGAGCACCGGGTGCGGCGGCATGCGAACAGCTGTTTTGGGGTGGAGGTCAAGATCCTTGCGCGTGAAGATGAGATTTCGGCGCGCCGAACTCTCGAGGCGCTGTACATTGCGGCGAGGTCCCCCCAAATCAATAGGAAGGACGAGTGCTTGGCTGTGACCCAGGAGCTGGCGCCGTACGTCGCCCTGTGTGGGTTTTGACCTCTGGGTCATGACCCGTTAGGTCCCTAAGGCATGTGGTCCCAAGGGCTCTATGTCATTCACCCATCTTCCGTTCAGCTAGGGTGTCAGTGGGCTCATTTGTCCACTCATAAAGGTTAGCCTTTTACTGACTTTCTACGTTGTCGTTCTCTTGGTCTCTTAGCCTTTTGGATGGGCTCCTGCAGAATGAAATGGCATTTGGGAGGGTAGTTTCTCAAATGACTTCGACTTTTCCAGGCTCTGAAGAAGGCGACAACGCCGAAACGTCAGCCTGAATAAAGCCTTGTACCAATCTTGGCTACGCTAAACCAACTACTCGACTATTGCAACATCAAAGATGCCAAGGTTTATCGAGAGTCGAACATGGAATGTACTGCGAGACGTACCAGCAAGCTGCAGTCGACTCGTCATGGAAGTCCTCTCGCTAAGACAGAAGATCGTCTTGGCGAGGCAAACCATCCACTTTCTGGTTCGCTGCCGACGTGAGGGAGTCATCCCAAACTTCATACAACGTAAACGACTGTTCGGCGCATGCGACCATCCAAAGGACGACAGGAAGATCTTATCGATTCACATGCATATATTGAAGACATGTATTTCTTTTAAGAGAGACTACATGTATGCTATGGTGAAGAAATGTATCGCTAAGGAGGCATGCTGTGAAAAGTACGTGCCGAGTCGCCTTTGGAGGAGGATCGTGGGTGAGTCGAAGAACATTTGTGACTCTATCCGCTCTAATGCTAAAGTAAAACTGCGGGAGAGATTCACAGGGCTATTAGATCAGAAACGACGACGTAGAGAGCAGATATCAGTCGCTAACCAGTTTACAAGTAACGTCCTAAGCGGTAATGGGAGAAGTGATGACTTACGTAGCCCGCGGGTCACTGTCATAGGCGACCTAACACTATCTTCAGGCGCGTTGTCGGTGTTGGACTTGGGTCCCAGTTTCGCGCCTGCTCGTTCTATGTGCCACGCTATGGCACGTAGAGTCGTGGGTAGCCTGCAGTCTCTACATGATCGTCTGCGGTGGAAAGCAAAGATCGATGCGCAGGCTACTGGTCCTGATTTAGCTGGTGTCACAGGTATGCCGCCCCCACCCTTCCCATCCACGTATCTACGGTCTCAAGAGCCCAACATCGCCGTGGACTCCAAGTTCCGCGTGCTTGCAAGCTCTCTTTTCACCGTTCTGCGTGGCATCGTTGGAAAGCGTGTGCCTTCAAACCTTTCAGCCGCACAAAGGCGGGGGCTTCGGGAAATTCGAGACCTGTCTTCATCTGGCGCCATAAAAATCGGGATAAGTGACAAAGGTGGGGATTTCGTCGTGCTTTCACAGGAGCTGGACAGAGCCATTACTCGATTACATCTTCAAGAGGCATCTGTCTACAGCCGTTCTAGCCCTGAGGAGTTTAGGCGACAGTACCGAAGACTTAACAGGAAATGGGTAGAGGTGGCACGCTCAGCTAATCTACCTAAAGGTATAATAGCAAGACTTCGTTGCGACCTTCCTATTTGTCCGGTACTGTACACCCTTATAAAGACACATAAACTTCCCCAAGAGGGCATCTCGGCTGACGATCCTTCACTATTCAAGGTCAGACCCATCATTAGCAATGTTGGTGGCCCCACTGACCGTATTGCCTGGTTCCTCAACCTTGTGCTTGTACAATTGCTCCAATTTATACCAGCCCACCTGCCTAATACTAGCAAATTCCTTGAAACGCTGAGGAGAGCTAGACTGAAAAAGGGGTACGTGATGGAGTCGTTCGACGTCACATCGCTGTACACTAATGTGTCCAACGAGTGCGCATTGGAGGCAGTTCTGGAAATCCTCAATGAGCACCACACTAGTGTCAACATGCACGGCTTAACCGTCTCGCAGGTGATGGAGCTCCTCAAGGAGTGTTTGCAGTGCAACATATTCCGGTGGGCGGGTGAGTACTACAAGCAGATTAGAGGTCTCGCCATGGGCCAAAGACTTGCTCCAGTTCTCGCAGTAGCATTCATGTCCAAGGTGGAAGGCCCCGTTCTAGAACGAATGCCTACCATTTACTGCCGCTACATTGACGACTGTTTCGTCATCTGTCCAACTCAGCTTGAGATGGACACGTGCTTTGACTTACTAAACCGGCAGTCACAACACATCAAGTTCACACGTGAAAGGCCTACGGAGAACTGGCTCGCATTCCTCAATGTGCAGGTTCATCTATCCGATGGGATATACAGGACCAGGTGGTACCGAAAGCCGACAAATAGGAACATCATTGTTCATTGCACTTCGGCTCACCCAACCAGCATGAAAAAGGCAGTCGTCCAAAACATGCTCCATACTGCTCGCGCGGTCTCGTCTGAAGGCGCTGAAAGGTCCTACTCGATGGATTTGGCTCGCAGCATTGCGATACAAAACGGATACACTCCTACTGGCGGGGCTAGTGGGAGGTACCGGCTATCAGCCATCGTAAGAGGCCAACAGGACGACCGGTCGAAAGTGACATTCTGCGTCCCTTTCATTTCGGACCAATTGACTGCAGCAATACGTGGCTGCATTCAAAAAGCAGACCTGCAAGACGAAGTAAGAATCATAGCAGTACCTCCTACAAATCTGAAAGGGCAGCTGGTCCGAAATCGTCTGTACGACCGGCTGTGCACAACACCATCGTGCGTTATTTGCCCTTTCGGAAGGGAGGGAGACTGCCTTATGTCTGGGGTAGTATACCTCATTACATGCTTGGAATGCAGGGAAGAGTATGTGGGGGAAACAGGTAGACCCTTGTGTGTAAGGGTCAAGGAACACTTGGATGGGTTGCGCAGGTCCCACGTCTCAACTCCCCTGGGCGAGCACCGGGTGCGGCGGCATGCGAACAGCTGTTTTGGGGTGGAGGTCAAGATCCTTGCGCGTGAAGATGAGATTTCGGCGCGCCGAACTCTCGAGGCGCTGTACATTGCGGCGAGGTCCCCCCAAATCAATAGGAAGGACGAGTGCTTGGCTGTGACCCAGGAGCTGGCGCCGTACGTCGCCCTGTGTGGGTTTTGACCTCTGGGTCATGACCCGTTAGGTCCCTAAGGCATGTGGTCCCAAGGGCTCTATGTCATTCACCCATCTTCCGTTCAGCTAGGGTGTCAGTGGGCTCATTTGTCCACTCATAAAGGTTAGCCTTTTACTGACTTTCTACGTTGTCGTTCTCTTGGTCTCTTAGCCTTTTGGATGGGCTCCTGCAGAATGAAATGGCATTTGGGAGGGTAGTTTCTCAAATGACTTCGACTTTTCCAGGCTCTGAAGAAGGCGACAACGCCGAAACGTCAGCCTGAATAAAGCCTTGTACCAATCTTGGCTACGCTAAACCAACTACTCGACTTATTTGACTATCGGATAGTCAAACCAATTTATTCTATTCGCCTAATGCTCATTCAAACTACCTCTACTTCCGTAGAAGTAAAATAACCTGCGTAGAGGGGTTGTTTCCTTTATTCATCATTCAACTACTTTTAGCTCTTCACAATTTTATTATTTTTCTCTTTTTTTTGGTCGAAATAAAAGTGTGCGACATTGCTGTGTACAATGATCGTTTCTTTGAAAGGGTAAAGGTAAGAGATAAAGGACGGCGTCAGTCAATCCCTTTTGGGATGCGCCACGCATTGTACTTCTGCGGGATGTCGTGGAAGCAATTTGAATGAGCCATACAATTACTTGCAGTGGCGTGCCAATGAAAAAGTCTGCGCTATATCCTTCCCATTAGACTCTGGTACCAATTCACCGACCCCGGAGGATGGAAGACTTGGTTGGCCTGGCTGTATATCCGAAACAGGGACCTGGTATCGGGTGCACGCGACAACCGGCACCTCCGACTGCGCTAGATGCGCCCCTGTAAAAGCTATTTTCAAACAAAACTAGCTCATAGAATGTAACATAACTTTCTCCATGTAACGAAATATTAACACTAGTGAGATAAAACTGGTGAGCACTAAATACATGTACTTCACTTACTACCCTGTCGATAGATCGCCGTTCCAAGACGAATGTTCTCCGAGCAATACCGAACCGACTTCAGCTGGAAGGTCATGTCACTTAACGAGCTAAAAGACATCCCGCCTAATCGGAAACGTGCTCCTTCGGTGGTCTAAAAAGAGCCATAAGAGCGTGTAGAACCGCTGTGTTTTCAGTACGTACGCTGTCTTCGGAATACGCACATGTTCAATGTTGATCTGGAAATCGCGAACGCCATCTTTGAACACGGAGAGGACTAGCGCATCTGGGTTGTCAATGTCCTGAAACAACTTCATTACAGAGCAAATGGTCGCATTTTTCATTTATGGAAGTTGACTAGGCAATGGTGATGAAGAGAAGAAAGACATAAGGAAAATTTCTTGGTGCAAATAGAAACTAGGGAGTTTGGTCTATATCTATCTCAAAAGAAGTTCCTTCCTGAGTTTCAAAAAATTACGAAAAACCTAGCCGTTCTTATAACTATAATGAAATGAATCTCTACGTGCTCAACGTTTCCATTTCAGTCGTTTTTCGCTAAATTCTTTGAACGTTACAAAGGAGAGGGGCACCCCGTAGACAAGGCATGAAGCCCAAAATCTATTAGAACATAGTCCTAACGTGTAAAGCGTGAACGCTGTGTATGAAGGGAATGCGAAGTGCAGCAGCAGACCTGAACTAGGAATTCCCCCTCGTTCTTCAGCTTTGCGCAGACGTCATCGACAGTAAGCTTGCCGTGGAAGATGGGCTCGTTCATCAAGCTCAGCTTGACAGCATCGACCAGCTTGGGCGGAAACATCACCACTGAAGCTGCTGTGATTTTCCTGAAGACAAGATACAGTAGCTTTCTAAGTGAGAAGGACAGCAACATTGGATTACGGGAGAAAGTTCTACAGATGGCTAGTATCAAAAGCTCATGAATAACCAGGGGGTGAAGGAATTAGGACGAGTTGTTGAGAATGACTGTGGCTTTGTTTGATAGTAGTAAAAGGCAAAATATCAAAACTAAAAGAGTGTTTTGAAGAAAAGTAAAGTACTACATAGGAGAGGTGTATTACCGCCGCATATTTCAGCTCCGAGATTGATTGTGGTCGAAATCAGTCGTCGGGAGTTGACCAACCTCTCCAGTTAAGGACCGCGTGCTACTAAATTCCAGTCACTCGTCGGTTGGAAAGGGCTTGCATGAAGATGTAAGGTCTCTTCTAAGTATAGAGCAGGTGTTAAGTAGTTTAAGGAGCTTACTTGGCTGCGCAGAAAGGAATAGCTAAGTACAGTAGAACAGGCTGTTTATAACTCGGAGATACGGATGGACAAAATGTCGCCAATTCCTAGCGCGGTGACCTGGATGAGCAACAGAAATGGAAAGGATCATGAATAAAACGACACTGTATTCTTCAAGGGGACCGCAATTAAACCAGGCAGCAGGTGTCCCTTGGCGATCAAACTGATTCACCTATTGCCTCAGATGATTTTCACATTGGGAGCTTATTAGCCCTGACCAGTGAATGCCTCCAGCATCTCATAGAACTTCGGACCTATGCCGTGTGAAAGGGTTTAAAACGCTGATTACAAATTTGCGGACCAAATTTGCCAAATGGAACACCTAAGCGAGTACTAGCCGGTGAAAACGTGCATTGTCGACTGCACAAGTATTCAGTTTGTGAGCACTATATTTCGCTGACACTTTTTCGTAATTTTCTCACATTGTTGAAGAAGCATTGTACATTGGTATCTACTACGTATAACTACAAGTTGAACGTCCTTTCATGAAGAGAACAAAATTTGGTATTTACAACGTCTTTTCATCTTCAAACATTAGCAACACAAAAGGCACATCTACTGCGCGGCTACGGAGATCGAAAAAATATTTCGGTCATACTTTGGCTAATGGCGTTATTTGGGGTGCTGATCACGAATCTTGGGTCTGTTTTCGAATTTCCGCTTTCTTATGGCAGGTTAAGGTAGGTATGAATAAATAAGGGTGATGAGGTCATAAGCACAAATTTCTCCCAAACTTTGTGCATGGGGGTTATTTGGGGCGCTGGTCAAGAACCTAGCATCCGATTTTGACTTACCTACGCTAAAATCTAAATGCAACATCATTCCGCTTTCAAATAGCTCAAAAAGGTAAATGATAGTTGATACCACTCGTTTGTTCAAAAAAAGTGTTCGAAATAAGCAGAAAGGGTGTCATTGCCAATAAATCCGAGAATGCAAAAGCATCAGCATCAATGGGAACCGAACCCCTAAGCACCTCCAGTAAAGCGAGAACACTGCCACTGTCTCGACGCCTTCTGTCTTTAGTGCTAATGGCTGCCCTGATTACGCAACGCTCCGTCGTTGGCTTCACGAGCGCACGCGACATGCAGTCACAACGCTAACCTTCACCAGCCAGTACTCGCTTAGGAGATCCATAGAGCAAATTTAGTCTGCATATTTGTAATCAGCGTTTCAAGCTCTTTCCCACGGCATATGTATCTGGTTGAAGTTCCATGGGAAGGTGAAGGCATTCCCTGGTGAGTTTCGAATGCTGATCGAAATGTGCAACAAGCTCTTCCTCAAGTCTTTGCACTATTGCCGGCTAAAGCGGATAGACAAATAGACAGAAAGGGAGACAGAGTGACGTTATTTACATAAAGGTTTACCCGCATTCAACGGCTGAGATATATTTTTTATTTTATATTTTTTATAAATTTCTTACAAAGCCAGAGAGAGGCATCAGTTACACTTTTATAATGCTAGCCAGTTCAGCTAGCAGCCCGTCCGAATGCCTGCAGGGTCTTGACCCCAGGATTTATAAAAAACGACAGTTGCTGTGAAGAATGTTTACCTGCCAACATATGTGCTGGCGTGAATCGATAAAATAACTCAATCGATCATCATCGATATTCTTTACTCTTTTCAGTTCGTGAGGAACCATGGCTACATGATTCTCACCTTGGGAGCTTATTCCTGAACACCGAATTCTGATGTGAAGTCAGCTCTTCCTCTGCTCATTGTAGCACTGTAAAAGATGGAAGGACAGGCAGATAGAGGGACATAGAGACGGACAGGACGGATCAGCTCTTTTGTATGCCGTTGGGTACCCAACGTGGATTGCTTTCTGTTCGTTGATGAGATAGTGCTTTCAAGTGTGCACAACACCGCTACAGCTGGAAGGGTAGCCAACTTTTTGATTTTGTGGCTCCCTTCCAGCTGTAGCGGTGCAGTGCGCACTTTTCACATGTCGGTTCTGTCTCTGCACCAACGCGCTTTGAACTGACGTGTCTTCGAATCAGACATGAAGACGTGAACCTGCATGAGCTCAAATGTGGCTCATGCTGCAATGTGGAACTGAAGCAACTAAATGAAAGGAAAAGTCAAACAACGCCCAAAGGTGAAGAGTTCCACTGGAACTGGTTCTTTACGAAGCACTTTCGAAACAAGCGGAATTAGTGGGCTTAATGTAGCGAGCAAGGGGCGTCGTACAGATTGTGCTAGACCGAACTGTCAGAAGATCTTAGAATTGTAATTGGCTGAGGATTAGCTAGAGAACATAATCGATGGCAGCATAACAAACCGGTTCTCACCACTCACTTCATTGATTAGGCTTGGAATGAATTGTGTTCCATGTATTCTTAATGGTAAACAAACAACTATCTGGAGTACAGGGAATATGTCTCATTTTTCCATAGTCTGCACAAAGTTCAGTACCATTGAAGTTACTTCACTAGAGGTGCGTTAGGATTTGTTAAAGGAGATCTCGTGACACGGTATGCTGGGTGTTTGGGCGTTAACGAAGACGTAAGATGCTCTTCAGCGAACACTAGGAGGTTTGGAAGGATCTAAAGTGCCTCTTGTTCACCCAGTGTTTGTTGTTACTATTCATAAGGATACTGGAATACCGTCGACAAATCTACCCTGGGTACAGGAGCAGGCAGCGAACAAGCAGAATTTTATTTATTTTATTTATTTAAATACGTCTCAGGGATGTGCCACAAATGCAAGACGAAGAATGTAACAGAAATATGCCGGGTGACCAAATTACGAGTCTAGAAAGAAAAAAAAAGTGGGAAAAAAGTGAACAAATTTCCAACAGACAGGTAGTTACGGCGACGCTTAGAAACAAAACGGAAATCAAATCAGAAATACGAGGACCAATCCACACGGGTTGAGAGGACAAGTGTAATTAGACAACCAAACGTAAGCAGGGCTGGAGGAGGCTACAACACATACATTCTTGCCGGTAGCCTAAATTTAACCACCATCTCTTAGGCAAATCTCCTTAAGATCAAATGAGCATGAGAATATTATTGAGGCAGCGAAGCTTGCTTGTCCGCGTCAGCCAGCTATGACGCCCTTGGGTAGGTACCGGAGCTTCGGCACCTGGGTACGCTGGCCGCCCCATGGAACCGGCAACTAGGACAATAAACCCGCAGCATCAAACTCACAAAAGTTGTGAAAATGGACAACTATCAAAGCACAAGAGCCCAGATTTGGTTAAAAATATGCTGGTTCTCGCAACCCATGTGGACTAGAGAGTAGGCTATGCAGTACATGACGAGGAAGAGTATGTGAGAACATGCGGCAAGTAAAAAAAAACTCAACTAGGCTATGTGTATAAAAAATAAACTCGTAGAACATACAACAAAATCAGTAATGAGAGAGAAAAAATCACTTAGTTAATAATAGACCACATAAGGCACTTAATATGAAGTCGGCTGTTCCTGACATATTGAAACCCATAACAAGTCAAATGGCTTCCAGGCTGGATTGATGGAATTGCCCTGAATGAAGGTTCGTGATAATGTTATTCAACACTATCAATTCCTAAGCATTGTAGAAGGTTAATTTTTTCCAAGTTTCGTCTAAAGGTGCAACTATCCTTAGATGCTAACACTTCACTAGATAAATAATGAAGCCACCTTGCAAACCGTAACAGTACGAAATTGAAAAACTGCGATTTCTTTCTATTCCGAATTCTGACATAATCTAGTTTAAACCTACCTGATCGTTCACTGGAAGGTCTAAAGATTCAAAACTTGCTAGGTGCCAGTCTTACCTCTCCACGAAGAATGCGGAAACAAAATGTAAGATCCGCAGACATCCTTCTATACAGTAATGTCCGCAGGCCAAGTAGCTCTAAGCGCTCACTGTACGTCGGCAAGTGTCTCCAACTCACACGGGGATGTAACCTGCAGTACACCAGTCTCGAGAAGGTTTGCTGCACCTTTTCAAGTTTACGTATTTGCTTTTTAGTGCATGGGCTCCAGATCTGAGAGCAATACTCGAGGTGGGGCAAAACGTAGGATTTATACAGACGGACAAGTACGGTTGGGTTATTGCTGTGGACGCTGCGAAAGATAGAGAAAAGTGTATTATACGCCTTCTTCACGATTAGGTCAATGTGGGATGAAAAGCTTAATGAGGGTTCGAATAGAACGCCAAGGTCCTTGGCGGTTGGACAACCCTCTAATAAGACGCCATTTATTTCGTATTGGGTTGCGGGTAGATCCCCGTAGTGCAGCACAAAGGATTTGCCAAGTTTCACGGTGAGGCTCATTTCTGTGGCCCATGCACTAAGCTTTGCAATAGCATGCTTTAAAGACTCTTTAACTGCTGCATAATTTGCACCATTATATATGCCGTATATCTTGATGTCGTCGGCGTACTCTTACATTCGGTGATACCTTAAGCAAGGAAGGGAGTTCCATCGAATAAATAAGGAATAATAGTGGGGAAAGAACAGCTCCCTGTGGGACCCCGCTAGTGCAGTGGTATCGGTTGGGGAACCATCGACCCACTTTTACAGTCATATGTCTCTTATCAAGATAAGACGCGAACCAATTAAGCAGGTTCCCATCTATACCAAGAATGTGCAATTTTTGGAGAAGTTTGTAATGGCCCACTTTGTCAAACGCCTTTGATAAATTAATGTAAACCACATCAGTAGAATTTCCTTGGTTCAGCGCTAAACTCCAATCATACAGGCTATCGACTAGATTTGTGGTGGTGGAAAGGACATACAAAAAGCCATGCTGTTCAGTTGGAATAAGGCGAAGCCTGTTGATAAATGATAAGAGTTTTCCATTGATGATTTTTTCCATAACCTTTATAGGCGGAGGCGTCAAACTTATTGGGCGGTAATCAGATACGCACGAAGCGCCAGATGTTTTAGGAATTGCGGTAACTATTGAATCGTTCCATATTTCGGGTACTTCCACACAACATTAAGGAGACGTTGAAAATATGAGCAAGGGGCTTGCATAAGGAGGCGGAGCACTTTTTATAAACAATTGAAGGAATACCATCATAAGGTTCAGTGATTGATGGCTTCAAGTGCTTCAGAATCTTTTCAACCTCTGCAGGATGGAAATAAACATTGCTCATTCGATGTCTAGAAGGTGGTGGTAGAGTAATATTTGGTGAGCATGATTCCTCCTTTGAAAACACAGACTCAAAAAAATCTCCTAACGCTGTGGCCTTACTAAGTTCGCTGACGCACTTCAAGCCATCCTTATCAAGCAAAACTGGTAGGCGACTTCCAGGCTTCACCTTTTTGCGAATGTAGATATGCAGCTTTCTCATTGAAGACTGTGCCGAATAACGGCGTTCTCGATTAGTTAAAAACTTTTTAAAATGCCAATCAACATCAGAGCAAACCTTCTTATATCCGGGGTCGTACAGAGGATTTGGCAACGTTTCAAACAATCGCTTTTTCTGGGCAAGCAAATTTTGAATATGCGGAGGATACTTAAATTGGTAAGGTTTCTTGAACTTCAGTGGGACAAAGAGAGATAAGTGTTGATACATAACCCTGCAGAACCGTTGATATAACTCAGATGTCGACGAATAACCATCAAAAACTGCTAGCCAGTCTACTTTAAACAGACATTCGTTTAGCGAACGGTAATCGACACGCGAAAAGTCAGGCCATGGAACTAAATGGTTTTCAGGAATGCAGCAAAAACTTACGAAAAAGTACAACATGTTGTGATCAGAAGTAGCTAGAGGAGGAAGTGTGGTAATTCCATTGACTATAGGTGATGCTGTAAACACAAGGTCAAGAATGTGATTAGAAAACGTCGGAATGTTGACCAGTTGAGCAAATCCAGCATCATCAAAGAACATCAGAACGCTTGATGAACTGGCATGCAATGAAGCGCAATCGCTCCAGTCAATATGCAGATTAAAGTCACCTAGTACTATTGTGTCCCTTCTAGCAGCTGCAAGGGTAGTAAGTAACGCGACGAGGTTTTCGTCATCGAGCTTAAGGGATTTAGGTGGACGGTAAACGACAACAATCCTCAAATGAGAAGAGGTATTTGCCGAAAACACATCCATACATAGGACATCAGATTTCAAGGAAAAATTGTGCTTCAGGGTATGCACAAGAAGACAACTTTTAACGATGCAACACACACCTCCTCCCCTAGCTCCTCTTCGATCAGCTCTATATATTTCATAGGGGCAGCCAAATAAAATTTCCGAATCTAGAACTTTCGGGTTCAGCCAAGTTTCAGTAATAAAAATTATATCAGGCTTCGTGATAGAGATGAAGTGCTGAAGGTGGTGCAGCTTGTTAACAAGGCTTCTAGCGTTGAACAGGTAACACGAGAGCGATGGAGGACTACCATGCTCACTCACGCGTTTCCCGAAAGCCCAGCTGAGATTTCGGAAGCGCGCCTGAGCTCGCCACGGTATATCACCCATTCACGTACCTCCTTGCCCCTGTTTCTTTCCCTGGCTAGCTTTCGCAACTCATATTCCTTCGCTCTTTCCTCCGCTGTCACGCTCCTACGAACAAAAACGTCCGTAAAGCCAGCACTGCGAAGGAAGCGTGCATTAGCTAGCGCCGTTCTCCAGTGGAAAGTCGAGGCAGCACTACTTTTATCAACCGTGGACGATCTTGACTCGGCTTGCCCATCCTGTACAACTCCACTGGTCTGCACTCCACTTGAAGCACATCTAAAATATTCATTACTTTTTCCTCTCAATCTTTCTGACGGCAGGACGGCGAGCAGTCTGCAGCCGCCTCCTTTAACCCTGTGATCACGATACTACGGGAACGCTTTTCTCTTTCAATGTAATCAGAAAATTCCCTTGGAGTTTTTTCGGCCAGCGCGTTCAACATATCGGCGATCACAGGGTCTTTATTGCGCTCCAGGATGCATTTGATAAGGTCATTTGCCGACAAGTTGCTGTAGTCGGCATCCACTGGAGCTGCAGGAGGCCTAACTACGTTCTCGCTTGTGCTTCCTTCAGTAGCGTTAGCACTGCTGGTCATTTGCCTACGGACTGTTCTCGCCATTGATTTGACCTACCGCACAAACACTATTCAATTATATTGGCTATTCAAAAACATGTAGAAAAAGTTAGTAAAAAGAAGGCTGCAACAAAACAGAAGATTACGATCAGCTAACGAAACGAAAGGGAACTGAAACCGAGGAGGAATGGAAAAAGAAAACTATGAAAACTGAAGAAAAACAAAGATAACTGGAATAGCGAAAAAAACGCCGCCGCTCAGTCGATATCCACACTTTTTTTTAAACAAGATGAAAACTATTTTATTGGTGAATTCAACAGTAACGTAAAACGACGAACATTACAACAGTGTCCAACTCAGGAGCTCAAAGAACAAAAAGACTGCCGCATTCGCGCATAGCATGGACGAGGGTCTCGACTTTTTCCTTATCCTTTTCGATGGCCGCCTCATCGTCTGACTCGTCCGTCGCTAGATATGCATTTCTGACTCGGAAGTAGGCGTTTATAATACGCTCGAGCCTCGTTTGTTCTTGGGGAGTTTGTGTGATCCCCTTATATCCCTCATACGGTGAGCTCGGGCTTCCTTTAATGATAACTGTCCACCCGACCCACGTGAGGGTCCGATAATGGTTTGCAGAGACGACTCCGAGATCTTTGTTAAATCCATAGTATGGGTTGTCACCGATCGTCTCAACAGCCGCGTGGTACGCGTTCCATTCACTAGTTAAGATGGCAGCTATCTTATACCAGGGGAAGTCCTGGTGGCTCGTGATTGCCTGGCCTACTATTCTTAGGCTTGTAAGCCCATGGAAACTGGCTTGCTGGACAGCAAGACGGAGTCGCAAACCAATATGTGGGATAATCTTATTCCAGTGCTCAAACAAGATGTGAGAACTTGATCCATCTATGTAGCCTCCGTATTTAGCATACGTTAGCTTTATAGCGCCTCCCGAGAATGTCAGCTGGGCAGAGAGCTGTTCATTAACCTCTTTTTGGAGACGGCCCACTTTCGCGAGCGACACGGTTCCCTTCTGCGTTAACGAGAAGACGTATGTGCAAATCAACGACAATCCGTCTTTGATGCCAGGGTTTCGTAGGCGGTCCTTGAAGAACAGAAGAATCGTGTGAATGTCTCGCTCCTCAGCTTCAGCCCTATCTACGATGGTCTTCATTTCAGACCCAGGCGCGGACGGCTAGTCCTACATAGCATTCAAGTAATGCCAAATTAACGTATAAATGAGCTTAAACTTACTGTGCAATTCCCGTTCAAAATATCCGAGTGAAGTAATAGCTCGTGGAAAATATGAAGCATTGGTCCATATCCTTCATCATATTTGACGGATCTATCCTAGTCCGGGGGGGGGCACATAACTAAAAAATAGGTAACAAAATAAATTGAAACTTACCCAGCGGCTCCTAGAGAACGAAATGAAACCTAAACGGGACTAAAAATCGAACGATCAAACATAAAAATAATAAATCGCCCCGGCTTACAACCATCTCGGCGGGCGAAGAGCGACGGAATGGAGGCATGCCGCGTGCTGACCGCCGCCTGCCATGTTATAACCAGGATCTAACATGGTAAGGAGGGCACACAACTTTGCCTGCTTACAACCGCAACAAATGTGTTTTTTCGTTTTTTTCTTCGCGACTTTTCTTGTTTAGGTTTAGATGTTGTTCTGTAGGAGCCGCTCGGTAAGTCTGAAATGGATTCGTTACATATAATACTTTTTATTTATGTGGCCCCCGGACTAGGATAGATCCTATTTGACGTCCCATTCCACGGGTAGACACGGAGCCAAAAGCTCACCGATCGACAGACATTGCAACATGTCTGAAAACATACGAAGAGCTGTATCACAACCAGAAGCGACCATAGTTAGGAATTACCATGAGATTACCTGATGATGGTGCTTTCCCTGTTTCAGTTACGTATTTTGCGTAACAGATGCTGGCTACATGATACGGCAACGCAGGGCCCCTCAAGTCAATTAGTGGTTCCTTGCCATAGTTCCGCAGGTACAGTTTACGAACACAGACGACATCCTGGATGTACGTCCCGAAGAAAATTTCATTATCCGCATATCCGAAGCGGAACGTTTCAGCGCGGCTACCAGGAAGCGTCTGACGAGAGGGAGGAGGGGTTTTGTCGCTTTGCACAAGAACTTCATTTCGACCTCCTGCTTGGCTGTCCTGCGCTCGATGTCTCTCGTCCTGGGCCGCTCGTGTGCCTGATCTTGTTATGCGATCTCCCCTGGCAGGGGTTGTCTGAAACATTATGTGTGCTACATCTGTCCTATGTGCCAGATTGTACATATAAAAGCCTCTTACCGTCTCATGAGATTCGTCAACCGTCACATCGGGAGCCTCTTCGGCAGCGGTATGAGCGGCTCTTCCTTTTCTACCAGATGCCGAAGGAGGCGCAGGTACTTCAATTTCGCTGACGAGAGCAACCGCTTACTGGAGCGCTTTCGATTTCTCAATCTGTGGAGGATCACCACGACGTGTCTTCTTCTTAACGAGGGCGGCTGACGACAATTCTTCAACGCCAACGTCCGCATCAACGGCTTGA
Organism: Heligmosomoides polygyrus polygyrus; assembly: GCA_947396885.1. NCBI lineage: Eukaryota > Metazoa > Nematoda > Chromadorea > Rhabditida > Heligmosomidae > Heligmosomoides > Heligmosomoides polygyrus. The sequence continues at coordinate 478 of CANDYH010000249.1, read as the reverse complement.
GATACAAACGATCCGGTGTGGTAGCACCGGTGTTCGCAGAATCCTCGTGAGGATCCTCAGAAATCTCTTCCTAAAAAGGTTAGAGGTTAAATAGCATAACGCTATGAATTTAATTCTGCAACAAGGTAGCCAAGACCGAACCGGAATCAGACGATGTCGCTTAGCATCATCAGATGTAGTGGAGGCCCTATCATATTCATGCATTAAGCCTCTCTTCGTCGATTTCGCAGCCGACTTGGGTTTGGAGGGATCCTTGGATGCGGATCGGCTATGCCCACCTCGAAACGCAGACATACTCTCTCTGGAATTAAACTACGCTTCAGACAACGATTTTAACACAAGACTGTTACATATGTTGGTTAAGTCCAGAATTTTGGAGAGGTTTTGGCAAAATCAACCACACCCGCAATGTTACGAAACCCCTGAAGTGTTGTGGGAGTACAAGCTGACAATATGTCTCACGTTCATACTCCTAAAG
>CANDYH010000248.1:0-16327 GCA_947396885.1 Heligmosomoides polygyrus polygyrus | reverse complement strand
CGAGAGCCTGTACAGTGACAGTTTGGGGAATTTTATTGAAATTCCCAGCCGCCCTACTCAGAAATTGCCTTAAGACTGTCCAGCTTGCCTTTGGAGTGCACCGTGAAAAATGCATATAGAATCGAACCTATCAATCGAGTGGGCGCGCCCACTCGCAAATTGCACGCGCGAGTGTGTTCAATGCGCAATAACTTTGTCGAGATCAAATCGATCCGGCTGCGGCTTGTGGATTCCGTAGGCAGTAGAAAGCTTTAATAGTACGCGAAAGTGCAGCGTTATAGGTTTTGAAGTAGCGAAATTATAGCGGCGCGAAAATGCATGTTAGCCGTGTGGGACACGATTTTTTCCGACTTCAGTTGACCCCTGCAGGAAGACGCGGCGTGCTACCGGCATGCAAACGCGTATGCTAGCAGAATACTGAAGGCACTTTACGATGACATGCTCACCACTCCTCAGCTGCCTGAACTGCCTTGCCCTCATCTGCCAGTTTAGAGCGGCGTAAGAAAGCGGTTAGAGTTTCTTGCGCTCTTACTCACCCAGATTTGAGCTTTCGAATCTCGCAATAGTACCGTTATCTTCAGCTCGAAGAGCTCTATCGAACGGTGGTACTCTTGACCAATTTCGGAAAAATGGATTTTTCGACGATTTCCCATCGAGGACGTAAGTTTTGGATTTTCGTCTGGATAACTGAGGGTGGTCGTGTCAGGATCACCGATCACCCTCAGTCATCAGTATAGGTGTCTTCTGCTATAATCAGCCAAATGGACTTCTTCATCGTGTTAGACATTCCGAATAACCCCTGCCCTTAGATGAAGTTTGAGCAAAATTGGTGACTCTGACACGACCACCCTCAGTTATCCAGAAGAAAATCCAAAACTTACCGAAATCGGCGAATTTTCAAAACGGACGTCGGTTTCGTAATCAGCGCACAAAATAACCACTAGATGATTTCGAACGAGAAAATCTGGCCAATTTCGAAAATATCGATTTTCGATGACTCATCGTCCGCGCAGGCTCGGCCCACGTCCTCGACGGGAAATTGTCAAAAATCGCTTTCTCCAGAATTGGTCGAGAGTGACACCGTTCGATAGAGCTCTTCGAGCTGAAGATAACGGTACCATTGTGAGATTCGAAAGCTCAAATCTGGGTGAGTGAGAACGCAAGAAACTCTAACCGCTTTCTTACGCCGCTCTAAACTGGCAGATGTGGACAAGGCAGTTCAGGCAGCTGAGGAGTGGTGAGCATGTCATCGTAAAGTGCCTTCAGTGCTCTGCTAGCATACGCGTTTGCATGCCGTTAGCACGCCGCGTCTTCCTGCAGGGGTCAACTGAATTCGGAAAAAATCGTGTCCCACACGGCTAACCTGCATATTCGCGCCGCTATAATTTCGCTTCTTCAAAACCTATAACGCTGCACTTTCGCGTACTACTAAAGCTTTCTACTGCCTACGAAATCCACAAGCCGCAGCCGGAACGATTCGATCTTGACAGAGTTATTGCGCTCCGAACACACTCGCGCGTGCAATTTGCGAGTGGTCGCGCCTACTCGATTGATAGGTTCGATTCTGTATGCATTGTTTACGGCGCACTCCAAAGGCAAGCTGGACAGTCTTAAGGCAATTTCTGAGTAGGGCGGCTGGAATTTCAATAAAATTCCCCAAACTGTCACTCTACAGGCTCTCGCGTCCACTCGATTGATTATATCCGGCCTATATGCATTGTTCAACTCTATTGATTTATATGTCAAAAGATAGAGCTCGGTCTGCTAAGCTCAAATATATGTTTCTTTTCACAGGCGCTTGATTTTAAAGAAAGTTATATAAAAAAGCCGCTCTGGAACGCTCCAAAGCGGCTTTTTCGGGAATTGACCAAAAGACATGCGCGGTACTGTAATATCCAAATTCGACTTTTTTGAAAACTGGCCTTGCCTGCCAGGTTTGATATAAATTTCTTTATTGCGATCGACGTTTCAACAAACTCCTCTTTTTCAAGATCTGAAAGAAGTTCGAAATCTTTGGTTCTGCAGAGCTCATTGGGTCAAAAACGGCTTCTAGTAGTTACAAAATGCCCAAGATTCAAGAATGTCGAACTTGGACATTACCATGAAAATATTGAAGCAATGTTTTGCAGCTAGATGTCTCGTTGAGAAACAGTAGCCCATCCAGCTGACATTAAAAAACACATCGGCATAAAATACTGTAAATTTGAACCTCAAAAATACGAAAAGCTCAGGATGAAATTCGGAAAGGCCAGAATTCGGAGCACTTCCTAAAAATTCGACTACTGGTCAGGGTGACGCTAGCAATGCGAAGACATTACCTCTTGAAGCTAACACTCAGCTGTGAAGAAGGCGAAAGAAGGTATAGATGCTTATAATCACTATGCTCAAGTCGAGCTGCTACAGATTCCAGAACACGAGTGGTAGTTAAAATCAGCTACATATTGAAATGCCCCTGAATTATACCGACGAAAACCCTAAACGGAGGATTACGGCAAGAAAGCAAAAAATTATGAGTTTTTTTCGAAGAGATTACTAGGTACTTTGAGAGATTTAAAGGTAGGTAGTGTTCAGACTGAGAATGAGAATAGTGATCAGGATGAATTAGTTTCTGCTGCGAAATATATCTAAAGGTTGTTATCAGCCGAAGAAAGGGCTAAAGAAAGGAGTCCACCTAAAGACCATTCAAAATGGATAAGTTATTTCTTGTTGGTGAATCTAATGGTTTCATAAAAACAAGGCGACCCATCTCTCAACTGATAATGAGCTAATGGTTGTGGTTACCGAACCAAGTTTGTTCTCAACACTATGTTAAAGAGAACTTTTTAAAGTACAGAAGAGCGGCTAAAAATCATGTTTAAAAAATCATAGCCTGCACCATCGAAACAGCCAAATAATGATCCTTGTCGCACAAGCTGTCTGGTAATGCACCGGGTGCTTTTTAGAGCATCTCAACAGTGAGATTTTTCTACTCCTGCGCAGAACGCTATTGCAGTTAGATTATCCAAGCCGTTTCCAGAGTTGGGTGCACAAATACCCTCGGGATGTGATTAGCGAAGGTGTAGTAGCATAGGGAAAGGGTTAGAAAATGTAGTAGTAAAATCTTTAAATAGGTCGTTTCAAGCTGATTTGATGACTGAAGAATTCAATTCTCGGAAGTGATGGAGATGAAGGGAGTTGTAGTAAAACGGCTTCCAGCCCTATTTATGGGTATTTAATGTAACACCGTTAGAACTGCTTTAGGTGTTGCAGCAGGTACGGTTCTCCTCTCGTCCAGAGTCCAGCGCGTTGAACCTCCGCAAGTGGTAGGATTGTTCAGGAATGACGGCTCGAACTGTGCAAGAGCTGACGAATTTCCATCCCTCACAATCCGAAGGCGGCTGCACATGGTTTGGTACGGCACCGCTCTGCAACTGGCCCTGTCCATCCGAGTACGACTTCATTCGCATGCACAACGGCAGGTCAGTTCGTGGATGCTCGAATGTCGCTGCTGCAACTGTAGAAGGTGCGCACGGCTTAAGGGGCGAATTCTAACTGTCCAACCCTACACAGGGTGCATAAAAAGCAGTGACGCGGTAGACGGGCGCTGTCGAAATAGCAACGCCGTGTTACAGACATTGTAGAATCACTCACTCGTAGTCGATACGGGCGCCTTTCACCTGTCGCCTGCTGTCCCGTTGATCATCGAGTTGCTCGAGCAGGCGCCAGCAGCGTGCGTTCCACTCGTCCCTGGCGCGTGCCACAGTACTCCAACGGGTCCTCCTCGCTCGAAGGACACGAACAGCGTCATATGGTTCGGTTGAGGGCTTTCGCGAAGATGTCCGACCAACGCGTTGGTGATCGTCCTAGTGTTCTATTGGCATGCCGCGGGATCCAGTGTCTGCGGAGATGCGGAAACCATTCGTGGTGTGTCCGTCAGAATCGTACTACACCAAAATCCACTTGGTGTCTAAATGGATGTGATGACCCAGTGCATTATATTCGCCCTCTATGTATTAAGCAAGGATTCATCGAAGGTTCTCTATCAATGCGATATGAATATTCTCGCACCCTTCTGATTTCAGGTGCTCCAACTCATGGTTCAGCGGCTTTTGCGTGCCCGATGATAGTTTCGGAAAGCCATGCTCAACAGTGCTTGGAAGCTACTTCCACAAACGTTTTTGCTGCAAGTACGCAAGTTTTTTCATTCATTTAGTGCTTGTCCAAACAATGCCGCTTATGTTCTGTATTTAAGCACAGACGCTTAGCGCTATCATTAATAGCAGAAACTAATATATTTACTCCTTCTTTCGACTAGATACTTTGATATCTAGTACTCATTGGCTTGCGGTGTTTTTGTTGACGGTAACCCGTAAGCAGTAGTTGTACCACCCCTCGCGCTAGTCTACATACTCACTCCTCTAACGGTAAGGCGTCAAATTCCAGTGCTTAAGTGGCGACTTACAGGAAAAGTGGTGGTATCCGGAAGAGGGCATTTATCTATCCTTGTAGTTCCTGGGTGATTCGCAAAAGGCCGATGAGATCAAAACCCTGTCAGCTGTGCATCTAAAACTCATGCACTGTGGACGATCGCCTACTGAGCCTTGGTAACCACGCCTTCTTACTCTAAAGTATGGAAAACTGGAAGGTGGCGATGCCCATTCCTCCACGTGGTGCCACTGGAAATTGTTCGCTTTTGCGAACACGGGCACTCGTGAGGCTGCAGGCCCTTGTGACAGGCTGGCCTATGGAGATCCCATGTCACATCACACGGTTGATAACCAGGGATGGGCGGAAAATTTTAAAATTTTCCCAGAAAAATCGTTTTGTTAGAAAACAGAAATCAGAAAACAGAAAAGCGAAAAACGCCAGAAAACAGAAAATCAGAAAATTTCGAAATTATCGTACGACCTAATTATTCTACCCAAAGATCCATTTTCCAGTAGCAAGACGTTTTGTATGACAAGAAATGTAGTCGTGGACTGCGTTCTAACTTGTAGGCCTGTACAAGAATTTTTAGTACACTACAAATGCAGCAATGCAATCAGCAAATTGTAAATCTTGATTGATAGATCCTAGGAATCTTGACATTTAAGTATGCAATATTACTCATCAGCTCCGCTTTAGCTAATGGTCCAACTAGTAAGAAAATGGCCTTCCAAAATACGGAACACAATGAAGCCTCACGAGTTCATAGACACCCTCGCCACATACTCTAAAGCTGTACAGAGAGAGATTCGTTGAATATTACTGGCTACGCCAGAATCTACATTCCTATTTCATCTCGTTCTTTGAGAATACTTTTCCCTGTAAGTGGCCTAATTTCCGCGTAGCTGCAAGTTTCCAACTCACCAATGCACGTTACAGAACCCAATTCTCCCTAGCAGACTAAAGACGTGTGTACTCGCTTGATATTTCACAGAACAATACGAGGTTGTGACTGAAAGGGCTGTCTGCGCAACAGTTTTTGGGTGGAACTGCTTTCTTGAATACGAAGAAACTATTGTATAGAATAAGGTCAAGCATATCCCCTCTCCATCATATTATTATTTCTCCTCATATCTACATATCAGTGGAGGACCAGCAGAGCCTTCTTGCTGTACAAGAAGGGAGACGTGCACGACATTGGCAACCATCGCCCGATCTGCCTGCTGTCCGTAGTCTACAAGCTGTTCACTCGAGTGATTCTGAATGGGATCGACAGAACGCTGGGCAAAGGAAAGCCAAGCGAAGAGCAGAATCTTGGAGAGGATTCAGCACAATCGACCACATCCACACCGTAACGAAGCTCATCGAAGTGTCGCGAAAGCACAAGCCACCGCTGTGCCTTACGTTCATCGACCTGAGAGCAGTTCAGTGGATTAACGACCAAGATGTCACCATTCTACAACGACGTCGTCGTCAACGTGAAGAAAGGGGTTCGGCATGGGGATATCATATCTCCAAACTGTTCAGCGTCATCCTCGAAAATCCAGGCGCGAACAGAAGGGGAAGACATGAATGAAAGACGACGGCAGGAATCTGCACCATCTAACACTGAGCATTAGCAAGGTGGAGCAAATGCTTGCTGGCTTCGACCATGTATGTGGGAACGCAGGGCTGCAGCCGAATCTTACGAAGGCGGTGTTCATGAGGAACGGACTAGTTTCTGATGCCCCATTTTCGCTCAACGGAACGAACATCTCCGAATGCTCCAGCTACGTGTATCTGGGTCGCGAAGTCAATATGGCCAACGACCTAGCGTCGGAGCTGAGCAGTAGGAAACGAGCGACTTGGGGAGCTTTCAAGAGCGTCGAAGAAGTTGCGAAGAAGACGAAGAACGTCCGACTCCGTGCCCACCTTTTCGACTCCATTGATCTTCCTGCACTAATACACGCCTCAGAGACCTGCGCCATATGAAAGCAGGATGAACACACGATCAGCACCGCTCAGCAGCGTAGAATCGAAAGAACGATACTCGGAGTGATACGACTCACATAGGTGAGAGAAGGCCTCTGAAGGTCCGAGCTTCGTCGAAGTTCGAAGACCAGAGACGCTGTTGCATGGGACAAGTCGTGGAAAATTAGGTGGGATGACAACGTAATACGCTTCGCAGACATCCGCTGCCGTTATCGACTGGATTGCGCGGAATGTCAAGAGAACACCAGGACGCCCAGCGTTGGTCGGACTTCCTCGTGAAAGCCTTGAACAAGCAATATTACGCTCTTCGTGTCCCTCGAGCGAGGAGGATCCATTGGTGTACTTTGACACGCGAAACGGACGCATGGAGACGCTGCTTGTGCCCGCTTAAACAACGTGATGATCAATGGGACGACAGATGATACAGGTGATTCATGAAAAATTTCATGTATCACTACTTTATCACTATATCAGCAAAATCAAAGTCAACTAAAACTTTTCTGTTTCTAATTTTTGACAACTAAAAGTTGAGCAATGTTCAGGGTAAGAAAAGAGCTTTGCCAAAGGCTCTGCAGGAAGCGTTCATTTAGGATGACTAGCCGATAATTTTCAATTTTTTAAACGGGAGATGGAGAATAATCCTGCCCACAGTAACTCTAGAACTAATGATTAGTTAATACGTAATTAAATGCCACTCAGAGCACTGGTTTTACAGCTTTAGTATAAAGTTTTAAGTATCGTATATAATCCAAACTACTGTTAGTATCGAAAAGAAGACGAAACCAAATTATGAAATCGGGAATTGTTCTATGAAGGAACTCCTTGTCAGCAGCACTCACACAATCAATCAAGCACACAAAGCGGCATAGTTCATGAGCATATGGCGCAATTACTAGATGAGCACATCTAAACGCGCTACACGTTTGACATTAAAATGCTCTAGAAACACTATTCTGGAATGGAACTCATGATTCTACTATACGTATGGTTCTACTACACGTTACTATGTTCTCATGATTCTACTATACGTCTTTTAACAGGATTTCCATTATATAATTTTGTTTGCAGCTCTATTTTCTGTTTTCTGGCCAACTTTTTGGCCATTTTCCCAGAAAACAGAAAAAATTGCCCAAAATGGTCAGAAAGTCAGAAAACAGAAAACAGAAATTTCGCCCATCCCTGTTGATGACGTTATGTGAGCACCGAGATATGTAGTGCTATGGCGTCCGCGGGAGCCGACGCGCGCTCGCAAAGCTCGGCGAGTGTGAGAAGTATGTGAGGGTCCCTGATGCGACGACGGCATCGGGGGGCAACTGAGCTAGTCCGAAAAAATCGTAAGCAGGACCTGCGTTGCTACGCTGAATATGGGTCCGCTCGTGCGAGTTGATAGAAGCACTGAAGCGAAGACGAATCGACTTATGTGACTTATGTGTAGTACAGGAGGCGAGGTGGTCGTGTTGCAAGTCGAACGACATTGGACGAGGCTTTAAGACCATTCTGTGCGGCAGTCTTAAGACTACTGTATTGGTATGATCGTCTGCGAACGTTTCCGAGATGTGATTGCAAGCGTGGAACGTTTTAATGGCTGCTGGATGAAGGTCGTTGTCGCTGCTGAACAGCGAATGCATTATTTCTTCTCTTCGTACGCCCCGCAGACAGGCTACTCCGAGCGAGCCAAGGACGAGTTGTGGACTCTGCTTGATGAGAATGCAGCAGGGGTGCCGCCAGAGGACGCTGTCGCAGATGATCTTAACGACCACGTTGGCACTGCGAAAGATGGTCACAGCTGTCATGGTTGTTTCGGCTATGGGGCGCGCAATGTTGATGGCGAACTAATTCTTGACTGTGCGGACTCGCACAATGTTTACGTTTATGTTTATTATCGGTTAAATAACAACGCAAATCACAAACTCGTATGCAACACAACAAACCGACTTAAGCGGAAGAAGGTCAATGCAAATGGGGGAAAGTGCCAGGGAATAATGGGTGATGAGGCACAGCATGGGCAGTGGCCGCCAACACTGCAAGTCCTTGAGGTTGTTATTTCGGGCTCCGGGTGCCAACTTAGTAGGTCCGACACCTGTGGTTTGACCCACTTTAAGGGGGCTGGGGGTGAAGGGTAGAAGAATAATGGCGAGGCAAGCAAAATTAAGCTATTCTTGATTAAAGATAGGTGAGAGCAAACATGACATAGAACAAGCAATGCATAACAATTAGATTTACGAAGAACCCCAGGTGCGCCTGAATCCCACCATCGTGAACACAATGTTTCGAAAACGTGGCTCCCATCTCGTGTCATCCTATAATGGGGATACTAAGACGCAGGTTGACTTTATCTTTGTCACACACCGCGATCGAAGGCTGGTCACAGATGCGAAGGTGGTGCCGTACGAGACTGTGGGCCACACAACACCGTCCGCTGAACTGCACACTTAAGTTCGCCCCTCCGAGGCTGAGGCAGGTCGAGCGATGTGGTCCAGCAAGGATCAAGTGGTGGCGGATGAAAGAGAAGGACGTAGCTGTTATTATTCGTATTTGGTTGCCGACGGTTACCACTATTGAGGAGACATGAAAACGTGCAACCGATTCGATATTACAAGCTGCACGTCCCGAACAGCACATGGAGTGCCTGGGCGGCGCAAGATCGAGAAGCAGGCATGGCTGTGGACTGGCGACGTCAGACAAAGGTTGAAAGTCAGCTCAGCATAATGGAGTCGAAAATGCTGGCGCTGGACGGCTGGTGTCACGCGTTTGGATCATGTTCGCAATGTCTCCATACGTCAAAGGTTTGGCGTCGCTCCAACTGCCGATAAGCTACCTGGAACTCGCTTAGGGTGGTATGGCCCATGATCTTCGTGCGAATGATGGTACCGTTCGAAAGACTGGCCTCAACATAGGTGTGCCCGGAAAACGACCTAACAAATGTACTAAGCAACGTCGGCACGATACGTTGCGGATGACTTGAAGGAGGCTAGTATCCACCCCGATCAAGCACTTGACCTTGCGAAGTGGTGTCATCACACGGGGACATGCGGGACAAACGCTGAAGAAGAAGAAGTATGGAGAACTGGAGAACCTCCCAAGCCGTTCACAAGACGCTGCACACACTATTCGGTTGTGTTTTTCATTCCGTACTCTTCTAAGGCACATAAGCTCTTCACTGCTGCTCCAGGCTGTTACACTCGTACGCTGTCGACTCCAGTTCAGCACACCAAGGATGACGTAACTTCGACCTGACGCGACACACCCTTCTCTGTGTCGGCGAAGTGCTAGAATTGCCAGTGTGAATACCTAGTACTCTTGTTCCCAAGCAGCAACAGCTCCAAACGCTGAGCAATCGATGTCTAAGATCGGCGATCACAAGCACTTTCAGAGCGTCCATCCAAACTGCCGTGACCTTGTGCTGATATTGTTTGCAACTTTCCGGTATTGAACTACTACATGCATGATAGCACGTGGTATAAGCGATACTCCCCAGCAAGAAGAATTCGTAGAATAGGAAAGAGAAAGAAAAACAGTAGTTTGAGGATCCTGCAGTGGAAAGCGCCGGTGGTAACCCGATGAAGTACTGGTGTTCATAACGCACTTACTGACGCATCGCACTCTTAAACGCGTGAGCAAATTCTCGATCGCTTAAACTCCTTGAATGAGCGTGATACATCTGCTCGGAACGATTTCATCAATGAGTCTTCGTCACGCTCCCCACTAGTCACAGGAAAGTGGAACCCAAGGAGGTTGGTCCACCTCATGAAAATAAATCAGCGAAAACGAGACATCCTGCTTGGAGAGAATCGTTTCGGCGTCGCAGTCCTACAAAAAGCGAGCACATCGAAAGCAAGATAACAAGACCCGCAGATGGAATGCCGTTGCAAACCAGTCGCACTGCATATACATGACACCCGAACGTGCCTGACAGTGCAATATTGGTTGGCCACCCAAGCACTTCAGACTGATGAAGAATCTCGATGTCATCTCCACCACAAGGAGCGCCGTCGCCTGCACCGAAATACTGTGCCGGTTCCCACTGCCGACGGTTGCTCAATGAGAGCTCTTGCACGATGCTGACTGTCCAGAAGTTTCATGGTTGAAGTCATCATTGACTCAAACTTAACGACTGTACAACGACGAGGGCAAAGACGCCTGATGCCCAACGTCGAACCTCGAACCCAATCACAGCGTACTCTATGTTTTGTGACTGTGACTGCTGATGCGTCCGTTTGTATATGTCGCACGTTATATCAGTACCAGGACGTTCAACGCTTTGACTTCTTTCAAGCGTAATTCGGTGCCTCTGTACCATATTGTGCACTTTCGGGAGAATCTGGAGCTGTTGGGAATTGTGGCTCTTTTCAGGCTTTTCTCTCTTTCACACCAATAATTCAGTAATGTACTCATCGGCGTAGTTACCTGGCTTTCTATTACAAAGACAGGTACAACATACAAGAAATTCGAAGCCATTCCCTCCAGGGACTCAACTTTACTCCTTAGTCATGAAAAGTGTTCAACGTGAGGGTAGAAATTAGGCTAGATCTTCCTCAAAGCACGCGGATCGCAGCTGATTTCAGATCGGATCCGACGGAGTGCACATGGTCCGGTCGCTGGATGGGGGCCAACACGGCGCACAACATCTACTGCCGATACGACAACGTCGGAAAGTGCGGATCGATCGACTGTTCCATCAACCACTACACGCTGAAGGTGGCCTTCGCTTGTCCCGAAAGCTCACAGTCCCTCAGGGCGATCGTCTGGGTCCAGCTGTGCTGTCCCTGACGGGCTGTTGACAAACACTTTCAGCGGTTTTTTCCAGCTGACGTTTGGCCTTCTTCGAAGCCCGGAAAAGCCTGAACATCCTCAGCGCGACTCGCCCAAACATCATTTCACCCTACAGATTGGTTCTCTCAAGGGTCACAGAGAACGGATCAGCTATGAAAGTGGCAAACGACCACAGACTTGATAGGTGGTTGCCGTAGAGGACTGCCGTGCACCCTTAGCTGAAGGTAACGAAGGTGAATAAGCTTCTGCCAGAGATCACCCAACTTAGTTACCCCATAGGGCAGATTAAATAGAAAAAACCAGGATATCATGATACCAGGATAAGAAAGGGTCAGCGCATGACACTCACGGTTGACCGCAGTAATTCAATTATAGGTAAGATTCGAGTCGCCCTTTCGAGATATATGGAGCTTTATCTACCGCGCTGACGATCTCCTGGAATCCGAGATAAGTGGATGGAAAAAGCATGGCATTGCAGTGTCGCTGTGCTATCAGCAACACCTTTCTCGCCACCCCGCACATCAATGTTACCCGGAGACGATAATGTAACGATTGGAGGTTCCCTACTAGGTTTCTTGCGTGACACCATGGGAACAGGTTCACTGACCTTTGAAGCCGATAACCTAAAAGAGCGAAACTAGGACCTACATCCAACGGGGATAAATCGTTCCATAGTATTCCGTTGCCGAGGACCGTGACCACAGATGTCATACAATCCACCGTGCGGCGTGGTTTACTTCATGTCGCGCCGTCAAGGTTTGGAGGACTATGTATACAGGGAAAACAGGCAGGCCGCATTATGCAAGGATCAAGGAGCGCTCGGATGGCCCCAGAAGGTAACGTCTTGACTCCCTGGGAGGATATGTGGTCCGTTGAAATGCAAACGCGACGCTGCAGGTGTCTTCATCGATCATAGCCTGAGAAAGCGACATCCAGTCACGTAGGACAGACGGAGCGGTTTGGCTCTCAGTTACTAATCCTCGGGTCAACCGGAAGGAAGAATGTCTTGTGGCAACGCGTGAAATAGCGCGCTACAGGTTCCGATCTAATTAATCTGACCTATGGGTGTGCATGTAAGTGAGGTGTTCTCGGGTTGAAGCTCATTCACATACGTTAACTCCAGCTACGGGTGAACGGTGGTCATTTGAGGAAGTCACTCAGTTCAGTCGTACTTTGCAGCTGCAGGCGCTGATCCCGTCTCTGTTACTTCCAAGAAAATTACAGCGAAGGATGATGATGTTTGGGAAAGTAGCGTTGTGAATGTCTACAATACCGCCCGCGTCGCGCGGTCAAAAAGACGGTGCGCGACGGAAAAATCCGTCGCAAACCGTCGCATGCTCATAACTCCTTTAATTTTGAGTTGTTTCAGAATCAGTTGGTACCATTCGCTTTGCCTCCTCAAGGTCTACAAAATCGTACATAAAACTTTGCCAGGCCACCGCGTTTTCGCTGTGGGTGGCATAAAAAAACAACTGCAGCAGTCTTTTGCGATTGGAGCACCTTACAGTACCGGACATGCCGCTGCGTCCAACAAGCACAAGCGGCGCAAAAGATGAGAAGCGGCGCAAAAGGGCGCCGGAGAGCGCCGTTTTCCGCTCGCCACGCGCCGCGTCTGAGGCAAGTCGCGTTAGTGCGCGGCGTCCTCAACTTCTGGACGTTAGACTGAATGAGGGAGCTTATCTATGCGTTCGGACGAGCATGGCCTACTGTTTGGAACTAACTTCCGGCATGGCGCGCTCTCTGAACAAATGCATTTAGGCCGGCAGAATCAATCGAGTGGGCGCGACCGCTCGCAGAGTGACGTTAGGCTGATGGGCTGATGGAAGGAGCCTATCCATGCGTTCGGACGAGCATGGTCTACTGTTTGGAACTAACTGCCGGCATGGCGCGCGCTCTGAATAATTCATATAGGCCCGGCAGGCTCAATCGAGGGTGAGCGACAACCTGTAGAGCGAGCGACAGCTTGAACAGTGAGCGCATGGAGAGTTTTAACGAAAATTCCTAGCCTTCCTACTCAGGCATTGCTCTAGGACTGTCCAGCTTGCATCTGGAGTGCGCCGTGAACAATGCATATAGAATCGAACCTATCAATGGGATGAGCGCGACAGCTTGTAGAGTGCGCGTTTAGGGGGTTTTATCAGAAATCCTTAGCCGCTCTACTCAGGAGCTGCTCTAGGACTCTCCAGCTTGCATCTGGAGTGCGCCGTGAACAATGCATATAGAATCGAACCTATCAATCGAGTGGGCGCGAAAGCTTGTAGAGTGAGAGTTTGAGGAGTTTTATCAGAAATCCCTAGCCGTCCTATTCAGGAACTGCTCTAGGACTGTCCAGCTTGCATCTGGAGTGCGCCGCGAACAATGCATATAGAATCGAACCTATCAATCGAGTGGGCGCGAAAGCTTGTAGAGTGAGAGTTTGAGGAGTTTTATCAGAAATCCCTAGCCGTCCTATTCAGGAACTGCTCTAGGACTGTCCAGCTTGCATCTGGAGTGCGCCGCGAACAATGCATATAGAATCGAACCTATCAATCGAGTGGGCGCAACCGCTCGCAAATTGCACGCGCGGGCGTGTTTGGGGCGCGATAACTCTGCCATATGTGAACCCTTCCGGCTGCAGCTTGTAGGTTTTGTAGTCAGTAAAAAGCTCTAGCAGCTCTACAAAGCACATCGAGGTAGCCTAAGAACTGACAAAGTTACGGTGGTGCAAAGATGCAGGTCAGGCTTGTACAACCAATTTTTTTCGATTTCAGGCGATCACTGCGGGAAGAGGCGATGAGCTGACGACCTACAAATGCACAGGCTAACAGATCACTTAACGTACTTTACAAGAAGGCGCTTACAGCTCTCCAGCTGCCTATCTGCCTTAGTTACAGCTGCCGCTTTAGAGCAGCGGACGGCAGCAGTAAAGATTCTTCCGCCCTTACTCCTTCCAGTTTTGAGTTTTTGGCACACGCAATGACACCGGTCTTTTCAACTCGATGAGCTCTATCAAACGGTGTCAATCTTGGCCAGTTTTGGAAAAATCGATTTTTTGACAATCTTCAGGGCCGCAGCGGAGGGCCGATGACGTCAGCGAAAGCCAATATTTCGGAATCTGGCCAAGTTGGACACCATTCGATAGCGCTTTTGATGGTGAATGGAACGTTTTTACGTAGAGTATCGAGAACTGTGACGTGAGCGAGTAAGAGCGAGGAGAGCATGACCATTGTTGTGCTAAATTGTGCGCGCGGCGTCTTCTGAGCGCGATAGCTCTGTAAAGTGTGAACCTTTCCTGTTGCAGCTTGTTGGTTTCGTAGGCAGCAAAATGTTCTAGTAGTGTGCCAAAACACGGTAATGTAGCTTATGACTGGACAAAGTTACAGCGCTGCGTAAATGCAGGTTAGCCTTGTGTGACACGATTTTTTCCAAAATCAGTCGACCCCTGCGGAAAGACGCGGAGAGCTAGCATCTTACAAATACGCAGGCCAGCAGAACGCTTAAGGTTCTTTACGAAAACGTGCTCACAACTCCATAGCTTATTAAATTGTCTTAGTACCAGCTGCCGTTTTAAAGCGGCAGAGGCAACAGTGAAGCTTCTTCCAACCTTAATCATTCGGTTTTGAGTTTTCGGTACTCGCAATGACACCGTTCTCTTCAACTCGATGAGCTCTATCGAACGGTGTCAATCTCGGACAGTTTTGGAAAAATCGATTTTTTGACAATTTCGCGTCAAAGAAGAGGGCGCCGCTCTAGGCCGCGGCAGAGAGTGATGACATCGAAAATCGATATTTCCGAACCGGGCCAAATTGGTTAAGATTCGATAGAGCTTTTCGTGCTGAATTGAACAGTGCTGCTACGAGTAGCGAATACCGTAATCTGGGCGAGTAAGAGCAGGGAGAACATCGACCGTTATTGTGCTAAATTGCACATGCGGGCGTGTTCAGAGCGCAGTAGCTCGGTCATGTTCGAGTCCTTTCGGCTGCAACTCGTGGGTCTTATAGGCAGTAAAATGTTCTAGTAGAATGCCAAAGTAGAAGTGGCGTAGCTTAAGAAGAGGCAATGTTACAGAGATGCGAAAATGAAGATGCGGGTTGTGTGACGCATTTTTTTCCGATTTCGATGAACCACTGCGGGAAGACGCAGCTAGCTAACGCGCTTAAAATGCGTGGGCTAACAGGACGCTTAAGATACCTAACGATGACGTGCTCAGAACGCCTCAGCTGCCTAAACTGTCTTAGCCACAGCTGCCAGTTTAAAGCGTCGGAAGATAGCGGTTAGAGGTTCTTGCGCTCTTACTCGCCAAGATTTGAGTTTTCAACACTGGCAATGGTACTTTTCTGTTCAGCAGGAAAAACGCTATCGAATGGTGTCAATTACGACCGATTTTGGAAAAAACGATTTTTTGGCGGTTTCGCACCGAGGACAAGGCCACTCAAGGCCGCGCCAGAGGGACGATGACGCCATCGAAAATCGATTTTTCCGAACAGGGTCAAATTGGTTACCATTCGATAGAGCTTTTCGCGGTGAAGCTAACGGTATTATTGGGGTTATCGAAAACCCAAATATGGGTGAGTAAGAGGGCAGGAAACTTCAACCGCTAAGTCCGCCGCCCTAAAACGGCAGCTGGTACTAAGGCAATTTAATAAGCTAGGGAGTTATGAGCACGTTTTCGTAAAGAACCTTAAGCGATCTGCTCGCCTGCGCATTTGTAAGATGTTAGCTCTCCGCGTCTTCCACAGGGATCGACTGATTTTGGAAAAATCGTGTCACACAAGGCTAACCTGCATTTACGCAGCGCTGTAACTTTGTCCAGTCATAAGCTACATTACCGTGTTTTGGCACACTACTAGAACATTTTGCTGCCTACAAAACACACAAGCTGCAACCGGAAAGGTTTTCGATGACGTCATCGTCCGCGCACTCTCGGTCTGGAGAGCTGCAACCGAAAGGTTTTCGATGACGTCATCGTCCGCGCACTCTCGGTCTGGAGAGCCCCGCCCTCGAAAATGTCAAAAATCGATGTTTACAAAGTCGATATTGGTACCATTCGATAGCGCTTTCCATGCTGAACAGAACGGTAAAACTGCTAGTGTCGAACATTCAAACCTGGGCAAATAATGCGCAAGAAACTTCAACACACCAAAACTCCGCCGCCTAAAATGGCAGCGGTTGCTAAGCAGTTTAATCATGTAAGGAGTTT
>CANDYH010000247.1:0-17283 GCA_947396885.1 Heligmosomoides polygyrus polygyrus | reverse complement strand
TCCATGTTCAGACGACATGTCTCACCAATGTCGCGCAAAGGACGTTCAGGTTGAGAAGGGGTGTCACCGATGTCGCTCAAGGGGTGTTCGGATTCAGACGACGTGTCACCGATGTCGCGCAAAGCACGTCCGACTTCAGAAGACATGTCACCGACGTCGTTCGTTAGGTGCCTGGATTCAGAAGAGGTGTCACCAATGTTGCGAAAGCTTAGCAGATTCAGGCGACGTGTCACCAATGTTGCGTAAGCTTAGCAGATTCAGGCGACGTGTCACCAATGTCGCGCAAAGCACGTTCGGGTTGAGAACACATTACACCGACGTTATTCAACAGGCGTCCTGGTTTGGAAGAGGTGTCACCGATGTCGCGCGAGGATTCCGGATTCAGACGATGTGTTACCAGTGAAGGTGGGACCAGAAATGGGGACCGGTGAGGAAGGGACTAGTAATGGGGACCGGTGAGGTGAGGGAGGGGTACAGTGAAGGAGGAACCGATAGTAGAATGACCAGTGAAAGAGGGAACTAGGTGAAGGGGAACCGGTGAAGAAGGTACCAGTATGGGGACCGGTGAACAGGGGTTAGGGGTCCAGTGAAGGGAGACCGGAAAAGGTTTGATGAATAAAAGGAAGACCAGTGAGGGTGGGACCAGTAATGGGAATCGGTGAAGGGTGACCAGCGAAGAGGGGACCAGTGAAGGGTGAACCAGAAAAGGGCTGATAATAAAGGGGAACCAGTGATAAGGGACCAGTTAAGGGAGTCCAGTGAAGGTGATGGACCTGTTTTGCCTTATTCCACTATACCATTCTATATAGCAAAACCAGTTTTTTTAATGAATAAGAGAAGGCCTAAAGAGGAGAAAAATACGTTCGGGGTGTTCTATTGTCCGGTTTGGGGGAAGCCCCAACCAGACGTCTGGCGTCCGGCAGGCCGTTGGACGTCTGGTAAATACATAAGCAAGGATAAATTAAAATTCAGAGTATATATAATTCAAATACTCCGTGTTCACATATATAGTGATTCACACGAAGCGGAGAAAAGGGTAAAGCAGCATTGACACTCTGACGTATGCCAGCCGGATGTGTCCTTGAGCTTAGCCATGGGCAGTTGCTAGAATTGGCAGAAGATCATTGGCCTAGAGTGGGGCGGGGGTATTCATGGGAAATGTGCAGCAGCATCCAGATTCACAAAACGCGTCACAGACGTCGTGCAACGAACGTCTGAATCCAGAACTCATGCCACGGACGTCATATGCTATCCTATATAATAAGTGGGAACGCGTCTGGGTGATATATGTGTTACTGGAAGCTCGGAACACTTTTGAAGAATCAGTAGGATGCTTTTGCCACCAGACACCAAGTAATATCGATCAGATATCGATGGATTTTATCTATTTTTTGCAGATTGGACGCTTCGAAAAAGGGAATCGCACGATCCTATATAAGAAGGGAGGTAGCGTCTGTGTGTATGTATGCGGTCAGAGGGAGACGGGGCACTCTTTGAAGTATACATTAATGCGATAGAGGGTGGAGAGAGATTTAACATCACTTTTAGAAGCCCCTACTATATTGAGACTGATATCTATTACGACCATCTAAGACAGACGCATGAAAAAGGTGACATGAATGAATCATCCCATCGTATCTGCGCGCGCAGTGAGCGGCTGCATTTTCATTTCGTCGTTCCGTGGAGCAACATTTTATTCGTTTTTTAAATTTATTTCTGTTCTTTTTGGTCTTTCTTCGTTTCCTGCTGCATAATTATTGTTTGCCTTGCCGCGTTTTTGTTATAAAGGAGTTAGTTATTCGGATCGAACCGTTTTTCCTCTTCTCGATGCCCCGCACCTCATCCTCGTAGCGGACCAGCAATTCGATATTGACTTCGCTTTTGACGTTTCTGATCTTACTTGCAATGTCACTGCCCAAAACTCGTCGAGGTTGGAAAAAAGATATTCTCTTGTTGAATCTCAAGTTCCTACTGATGAGGACATTGCAAGCATGTCTAAATGAAATGATGTCGGCAGTACTGGCGCGCAATAAGGATCCTGTGATAGCCAAGTGATAGCCAAGCTCCTGGACAATCTTGTCTCAAAACTTCCGCAAGAGTTTTGCAGCAACGGTCGAATCAAATAAAAGATCGCGCAATTTGGTAATTTCCAGGCTTCCTGAGACGGCAGCTGACCTTCGGCTAAGCAGTGCGATTGAAGACAAAGCGGGTAAGACCATGGAATGTTGGATTTGGAGTGTCGTCGGTTGGAAGTGTACCGAATGGGTAGATCTAATAACACACGTCCAAGGCTGATAAAGTTGGTTCTACTATCTCGGGCACACTGGATAACGGCACTCTCCAAATTTGCGTTCTACTGAATTCTCAAACGTCTTCATTCGGAAGAGTTTGAGTGTGGAAGTACGTAAACAAGAGTACGTCTTACTGCAAGAGTGCAGGGAACGTAGAAGCCTACTTAATGACAGGATGTGGCTTGTGTAGCGTGGCGAGTTGGCTCGTGTTGTGGACCTACGAAATACTGAGTGTACTGGAAACATGAGACTTGCCACGGCACCTCCCTGGGTCTGAAATGCTTTTCAGTCAACGCACGCAGCCTGAGCAATAAGTTTTATCATTTGTATCTCTTTTTGAATAGCCATAATCCAAACTTAATGTTCATAACCGAGATCTAGCTGACTTCGAAAACTTTAAGCTCGGAGACTGTAGCGCACTATACATACAGAGTTTATAGAATTGATCGTTCTAGTAGTAGGGGTGAGGAGTGTGCTGCCTCTCCAAATATACTCTTACAATCAACAAAGTGATTCTACCCTCCCGCCTCAACTCAGATGTACTCTGGCTTGGGTGTTTTGACACTTCGCTACAAAGAAAATTTCGAGTTGTTTCAGTTTATCGCCTGCCTAACTCGAATATAAACGACGAAATGAGTTTGGTAGATAAGCTAGTCGATTTGAGTGTATCGAAAGAACATTTTATACTGCGTCGAAACTATAACATCGATGTTGACTGAGTTAATTTCAAATCCAGTACTCCTGATTCTCGCAGATTTGTTGACTTTTTAAAACTTATGCAATGACTCAACATGTTCTGAACCCCCGCCCTCCCCACTCGTGGAAAATCTATCCTGGATATCAATTTGACAACATCTAACATTGTCAAAAATGCCACTGTGAGCCCGCCCTTTGCATCTTTTGATCACAACTCAATCTCTTTTGATATTGACATTTCCTTTGCACACACGAGAAAAATCCCTTTGCCGAACGTTAGCAAAGCTGACTCTAAGGCATTATTTTAAAGACTTCTGACTGTCGACTGGTGGAATATATTTTATGGTTTCACCACTATTGCTGATCACTTCTATGCAAGGATTTGCAAGAATATCTACAAGTACCTAGCTCAATACACTCCGGTTCAAAATGTTCGGAAAAGAGTAGATATGATGTTGGATATCCTAGACACATACGAAACCTGGTAGCTCAAAAGACTCGTCCGTTTAATCAACGAGAAAGCTTCAAGGTTCTTCCTTTCCCAGCCCCTATTACAGAGCGATCTGTTAGAGGATCGGAGTCTTCGAAAGTTCCTGCATTTCAAAAAAGGAGAGCCAGTCTCCTCCGCAACAGTAAAAGTTCCTTCTCAGTGATGAGGAGCAAGTGGGTCTTCCTGTGCTTGAGGAGGAGCTTAGATTTCGATGTAAAACGCAGAGATGAAGCACTAGCTACGTATTTTTGTACGGTATTTACATCCCACTCTAACTCGAATTTGGCTGATGTTATGTCGAGTTCTACTGGTTGTAATGTGTGTACCGATATGGCAGTGGATCCTAGGAAGGTTTTGAAGACTTTGAAGAGTCCTTCCATGTCTACTCCGTATGATGGTATCCCACAAATGGCTTTTAGAAGGTGTGTTCAAGCACTATATTAGCCCTTGGCGATGATTTTGAACATCTCGTTAATGTACAGTGAAGTTCCATCTATGTGGAAAGAGTCGACCGTTACCGCTAGTCCGAAGCCTAATGCTCCTCCTCACTTACTCTCGTCATACCGGCCAACTAGCATTACGCTACTGCTATCAAAGTCCTAGAAAAGGTAATTCGAGACGAAATTTCCTCTTGGCTACTCAGAAATCAACTTATTCCTTGCGTATAACATTGTTTTTAACAGGAGCGTCGACCATCACCCAGTTGGCAGACTGCAATTTTGACTGGGGTATAGCTAAAAATGAAGATACAAGTGTAGACGTCATTTATTTCGACTTATCGTCAGAAGGAATAACGATAAGATGTTGTTCAAGTTTGAGAAGCTGGAACGAGAGAATTCGCTTTTGAAATGGATCTGTTCATATTTAACAGAGAGATGTATGCACGTTAAGGTTGGATGCTCCTTTTCTACACGTCTTCCGTGCCTAAATAGCGACCCTCAGGGAGGTGTTCTCTCGCCTCTACTCTCTTTAGTATATACCATAGACCCTCCCACATGCTTAGCTACGCATGCGACGATAAACTTCAGTATGATGTATGGTATATACATCGATAACACCAGGGTTTTAGTTCATCAGGCTTAGCACAGTCCACTATTAATATGATGGACTGAGCTAATTGGGACATTCCCGTAAATATCGACAAAACTGTTGTGTTGCACATTAAAAAACCGGATAATCCTGAATATTACTATAATGGTACTGCTCTGGCAATTGTAAAGAAGGTGCGTGATCTTGGAATCCTTATTAACGATAATCTTGATGCAAGCCTTTATATCAACTGGACAATTCAAAAGGCGTTTGCGGCTGTCTTTACGATAGTCAAGAACTTCGATCCTTTTTTATAATTGCAGCTGTACAAGGCGTATGTAATTCCTGTTTTGAAGTACGGATCTCAGATTTTAGAAAGAAGATTTAGGCGAAAATTGAGAAAGTCCAAAAAACACTCACGCGAATTTTAATTTATCGTTGTAAACCTGACCCGAATTATCAATTGTCCCTTCCTAGTTATACTGAGCGGTTAAAATATCTCAATCTCTAAAGTTTAGCAATGTAGTCTTCGGCTTCAAGTTGCTCAAAGTCGATCTGAAACTACGGCCAATCAAATTGCGGTGTTTCCGACCTTGCCGTGGGCGTACTTTTTCGTTTTTAGTTAAGACTCCTAGGCTCGCCAAAAATCAGTCCACCGAGGTCTTCAACTCGCTGTTTTTTCGGGGAGCTAGATGGCTCCAAGAACTTCCCGATGCCCTTTTGGAAGCTCCGAACACATCCGTGTTCAGAACCAAGCTGAAGAGTGTCAATCTGCTATTCCAAGCTTTTGATCGGAGCGGATACGTGGCTGGTCGTTCTCCATCCTCCAATCACGGTTATCACGTGTGTTTCGTTTTCCTGATAGGCTTCGGTCTGCATTGCGTTTCGGCGATGCTTGATACATGTTTTTTGTTACTGCAAGTGTTTTTGTCTATTCTAGTAAAGTGGGAGAGTGGTTGCAGTCTCACATTTGCACTTTCGCCCATTAGACTTTTCTTGACGAAAGTTCATTTGCTTATTTTTTTCGCTTTCATGCGTTGGTGAAGGGAAGAGATGTTGTGACTTTTTTCACTGTTTCGAATTCCGGTTAAGAGTACTAGCATGAGGCAACTTTTTGACAATTTTGAGTCAGCATATGCTCTTTCAGCCTTTTGCGACAACCAAAATTAGCCTGAGTTGTGATTGATGAGTTGCAAAGGGTTATCGTGTTTAGCGGGCATCTTGTTTGCAATTTTTTTCCAGCAGGTTGAATTTGTGTAAACAGTCGATCTCTTCAAGCGCGATACTCCTTCCTGCTCCCAGCTTCCCACTTTCACCTTTCCTATCTAGCATGAATTGTCTCACTTTTGAGCATTCATGTGTCTCCGGGCCGCCACCCGGCGCGTACCAGCACAATGAGACTCCTGAGATACGGATTCCGTCGGGGAGTGCGTGTTCTGGGACACCGGGATCACAAACTACACCGCGAAATACATTGTTCCTTTGACTGTTACTCCGGCTGGTGTTCGTCTTCCTATAGATAGGGTTTGGCTCATATTACTGCTACGTGTTTTCCATGATATAATAGGACGCTCCAAAAAACGTTTTCCCTTTGCAGCTATCGTCGCATCTAAGCATACTCTGGTTGAAATGGCTTTTTGTAGAATCTACATACAAATACAGTTTTCTACCGTTGGATCGTCTGAGAGTATGGCTTACCATTCAGGACACGCCCTTTGCTAATACATATCTCGAATGCTGCATTATCATTAACCATTACTTGAAATTGTTAGTTTGCCTTGCTAAGTTTCTTTTTCCTTTTTTTGGCTCGGCACTTTGTTCCTACTAAGCTTGTTTTATTGGTAAAGTTCTCAGCACGCCCCTAAGTGGCGTAGAACATTAAAAAATAAAAAAAATAAAAACATCACCAACAAACATAAACTCGCAGTATCGTAACTCTAACAAGAACACAACATTATTGCAAAAGCAGAACACTGGAGTTCCTAAAATCATTCATAAAGGACGGTACTTTTTTGCTCTAACAGTGTTTTGGTGCTTAAGAGAGAAGAGTGACAGCGGAAGTTCAACGTTTTTACTAAACTAAGTACGCCAGCCCAGCTCTCACGGTAAATGTATGTCGCTTCATCGAAGTCTGGAGAAAGATATTTTAGCTCCACTTCCTCTAGTTCGAGACGGTAGAAGGTCATAAAACTATGCTGCATCTATACCAACTTTTTCCTGAAGGAGTTTACGGACCATATACACATATGCAATTTGCCGTCTAACCTCAAATGTGAGAAGGCCTAGGTATGTGTTCCGAAATTTGGCTCCAAGGATTCGTGAATATGAGAAACCACCAATCCTTACCATGATCTTCCTTGTAAAGTTATTTTGCACTTTTTCAATAGTAGTTATATTTTTGCGTTTATAAGGGAAAAAATTGTAGTGCAGCACTCGACGATAGGTCTTACATACGTTTTGTATGCCAAAAGGACACTCAATGCTTTGAAAATGTGATAATTGCGAGTGATGGCCCTTCTCACGATCTCTTTGTAGTGCAACGAAAGCTCAGGTTTGTCGTTGTAGTGGAAACCTAGGTCCTGGATTTCATTTACCCTTTTGATCGGGCAATCGCTCACGATGTAATAAGAAGAACAAAGATCAGGCAGTTTAGGACATCCAAACCGAAGGTGATAAGTTTTTGAGAGAGAAAGTAGGAGCAGCCACAATTGCGACCAAAGCACTTATCGAATAATAGATGATTGAAGGGTAGTTATACCCTTATTACTCCGTATTTCCCTGTAAATTTTGAGGTCATCCGCATACTGTTTGCATTTAACACCCTCTAATTCAAACAGGTTTTCAATTTCCGTAAGATATAGATTAAAGAGTGGAGGAGAAAGTACTCCTTAGGGTACTGCTGCGAACATTTCTCGGATCAGAATAAGTAAAATTTTCACACACTTGGAAGGTTCTGCCGATTAGAAAGTCTCTAATCCAGTTCGCTGTTACGTCGTTGTTATCAAAACGGAGGTCAGTTTTGTGCAAGACTTTGGGGTGACTAACTCTATCAAACGCTTTCGCGAAATCAAAGTAGATTATGTCGCATGCTCTTTTTTGGTCAAGAATGCCAGTCCAATCCTCAAGACATTCTAGAAAGTTGGATTCTGTGGATCTACCCGAAATAAAACCATGTTGGAAACAAGCGATTCCAAGGTTTCTTTTTAGATGCTTGATGATGTCCAGCAACCTCGAAACCCCGAATATCTTGTGAAAAATGAAAAATCGACGTTGTGCTTACTGGCCTGTAATTACTCGTTTCAGCTAAAGATCCCCTTTTTATGATGGGGTAGTTAGGGGATGTTTACACAATCTGGGTACCTGGAAAACATTATGGACTGATTGAAAACGTAGGACAGAGTAGAAGATATGGAGAGGATATGTGCCACATTACATCGCGTGTAACCGAAGTGAGCCTTAAAGCTGCAATATGTTCGGAAATAGTTAGCAGATCAAAATAAGGATTGTCCTCCATATCATGTTCAAGGTAAAAGCTACAAGGCGGAAGTATTCCAACATCACCAGAGAAGGCTTTACAAAATTTATCCGCAAGCACGTTTGTTTTCTCTAGGTCAGTTGGAGATAAACTTCCACCCACATCTAAATTACCTAAAAGCTTTTTCAGAATGTTTATGCCTTATATACCTAAAGGATTTGTTCTTATTTCGATACTACAAATTTTCTTTTCAATGTTATGATTGTTCTTGCTTAGCCGACGTGAGAATAATTTACTGAAACGGTAGTACCCTGTCCAGTTACCACTAAGTTTGGCGTAGGTAAACAAGCACTCTTTGTGCAGAAACATATACGGAGATATGACGGTAGGTTAGCTGGATTGGAATCAACATAACTCAGCGGAGCAAACATATAAGTGGCGTGATGGAGTATCGCCAAAAACATTTGGTATTTCTCATCAACCGAAGAGACCGCATCGAAGAGCGCAAACCATTAAACCCTATATAGGTAACTGCAGACAACCAAATAATCACACCTACAAAAGTCTCTTCTTAGCACCGGAATCCATTTGAGTCCGCCAGTTTAACTAAGAACGAAATACTATTGTGATCACTTTCGTCTAGCGGAGGTTTGACTAGAATGTTGTCGATAAGATTATTGCAGTTTGTAAGCAAAAGATCAAAGACATTTTCGCATCTAGTGGGCTCAGTGATATACTGAACCTAATCGTGACATGATAACATATCGAGAATGGAGGAGTTTTTAGCCTGCAAAGTGTTGCAGCATTTCCAATCTATGTCAGGAAAATTTAAATCACCGACAACAATGACTTGAAGAGAGCTTGCAGTAAGATAGCTTATAGCCTTAACCAGACGCTTAGTAAGTGACTGACTGCAAGACAGAGGTCGGTATAGAAGAACAACTCTGAATGAAGCAAACTGGAAAAATATGACCACTGCTATAATTTCATAACCCATGTCGATGGACTCCGTAACTATAGAATAGGACAGCGTACTTCTTAGTAAAAAAAAAACAATACCTCCCAGCCCTTTTGTCCCTATCACATCTCAAAATAACGTAATCATCACACCAAGAGCCAAGCATTGCCCTCACAGAATGGTGTTTTTTCAATCAAGTTTCGGAAAACAATTAAATTTCATGACGCGAATCTATGACAAGATCAATGTGCGAACAGTTTTTCGGAAAATATCTGAGGTTGCAATAGACACATGAAAGAGGGCATTTTAGATTCGCAAAAGAGAACGTGTGCAAATGATCGCGGAAAGTTGATTTGTTTCCCCGCATGGTAGCGAATCTTGGAGAGACCAAGACGTTCCTCGCGTCTTCGAGCTCTCCCTTCTTGAGAAAGGGATTCCCGTAGGACACCCCTTTATTAGAGAGAGTGCGAAGTCGCGATGATCTTCTGACAGCCAGACGCTAAAAATAAGAGGCCGATAGAACAGCTTTTACTAGTCTACTTTTGCCAGCGGCCGGTTTGCCAAATTTATATAGATACAAGAACACAATCAATTTCAAGATGAAGAAGAACGTTACGGACGCTGAGACAATTATAGCGCGCTTTGTCCGAAACTGAGGGGGTGTCGAACTCAGGAATCCCACTTATGACCACTGATCTGCGGCGCTCGATTTCTTGATAGCATGTTGCCCCATCACAATTCCTCGCACCTGCCGTTGACGACACATGAACGGGAACAGGTGAAACATCGTTTTCGGCGAAAATATAGGAAGTAGCAATATCCGACGGAATCCAGAGTTTACGACGTAGAATCGTCATATATTAGGTTGGTGCATAAGTTCTCGGACATTTGGGGCATGAAATATTTATTATCACAACATACGAACAACAATATCAAATCATTTGAAGTAACCACCCTTTACATCAATTGTCTTTCGCCAACGTGCTAATAAGTCATGAATGCCTTTTCTCCAAAACGTGGCCGGTTGTGAATCGAAAAATGTGAGCATCTCCTTGACATCTTCTCGGTTCCTAAATTGCTGGCCGTCCAAATAGCGTTGAAGGCTTGAAAACAAATGATAATCAGAAGGAGCGAGACCTGGTGAGTAAGGTGGATGTGGAAGAACGGTCCATCCGTAGTCCGCCAACTCAGCCGCCGTCGCTCTAGCAGTATGCGGTCTAGCGTTGTCGTGTTGAAAATACACCTTCACTTGCTCTCCTCGTGTGGTTTGAAGGTGGGCCCTCAACTTCCTCAGTGGGCTGACGTAAACCTCTGCCATCACTATTATCCCTTCGTCCAGCAACTTCCAGTATTCTACACCAAGAACGCTCCACCAAATGCCTAGCATCACCTTTTTCTCGTGAAGGTCGGGTTTCGGAACGTCCTCCCCCTCTCCAGTTGCGTCAACCCACTGTGCACGCCGGTGATAATTAGAGTGAAATATCCACTTCTCATCCCCGGTGACAAGGTTGTCCAGCCATCCGTGGGTACGTCTGAGGGTAAGGAGAGACAGAGCGGCATCGGCTCTGCGATCCATGTCATGTTGTGTCAAGTCGTGAGGTACCCAGCGACCCAATTTTTCACCTTGCCAATCGACTTCAATCCTCGATCGACTGTTGAGTGACTAACACCAAGAGTGCTTGATAGTTCGCGAGTGGTTTGGTATGGGTCCGCTTCCACTCTACTCCGGAGGCCATCCAAATCCAGTGTCATCGGGCGCCCTTCTCTTTCATCATTTTCAACGGAGAATTCACCAACTGCAAACTTCGAGAACCACTGGTACACAGTACTTAGAGCAGGAGCACTCTCGTTGTAAACATCCTTCAGGCGACGATACGATTCGTTGGTATTGAGGCCAGATTGATGCAGGAA
This sequence comes from Heligmosomoides polygyrus polygyrus, assembly GCA_947396885.1. Taxonomy (NCBI): domain Eukaryota; kingdom Metazoa; phylum Nematoda; class Chromadorea; order Rhabditida; family Heligmosomidae; genus Heligmosomoides; species Heligmosomoides polygyrus. Next base: position 6,433 of record CANDYH010000247.1, on the reverse strand, counting down.
TAACATGACGTGTTGAATATGCGTCTCAGTTGGGATGAATTGCTGAGCCATAATAGCTGACGTTAACAACGCAGAGGTAAATGTTAGGAACAGTTTTGTAGCCCTTTTCTTTCTCTATCGATCGATCATTTACGCGTTGATACATTTGAAAAATTTGGCGGGAAAATACGCTTTCAATTCAGGAGGGATCAAATGTCCGAGAACTTATGCACCAACCTAATAGCTTGCGAAAAATGGAGGGTATTCTAAAAATATAGGTACTATGTGAAGGTTTTAACATTGCTGCTAGAAAAGCATTCGGAGATGTTTGAGACTCACATGGAAGCGCAGGGCGACGGGGTTACTGTGGCGTGCAAATAGTCAAGATTGCGCCATGCTCCTGCCTGAAGCCTTGCGTTCCAGACTCGATTGATTGTGGATGGGCTGAATGCTTGTTACAATCTTGTTAATACTTGGTCACACTAACCTGTGCTGTGCTTCTTTTAACGTTTTGAACTTGAATTGAGAGGTTAATTGGCATAACCGCAGCTCAGGAGGGATCAAATGTCCGAGAACTTATGCACCAACCTAATAGATTATCTCGTTCCTGCTTCAGTCCAGCTATCTTCTCGGTTAGTTGATTAATCACCACTTTCATACAGGCCGGTAGCGCTGCCGAGTCGCCCAGTTGCCGCATCACTTCGTCCATGTTTGGATTAGGCGAAACAGATTGAGACGTAAGAGGGTAGATTCTTTTTGCAGCTTCGCTAGTAGTTCGTATAGGAGTAGACATGGTCGACAATATTACTAGCGAATAAGTGCTGATAGGATCGGCGATTATCAGATGGATCAGTGAGTAGGCCGGAAATAAAGACGTCGGCCGCTCATTGGCGTTGCACACGCGAGATTGACACACCCAACTATCCCGTTTAATAATATGTTTCAAATCACTTCTTCACAGTAATAAAACTAGAAAGAAATGAACAAGGAAAAAGAGCGGACAAGGTGTATTATTGGGATCTGGGGTTTGAGCCTCTACCAGACCTTTGGCGGCCCGTAGGCCGATGGTTTTTGGATAAATCACACATTCATTCCTGCTGTTGCTGTCGTGAAAATAGGAAAGAATTAGGCGGATTGGACAGGCAACCGTTACTTCGAAGGAACATTGCTGCAAACTGCCTTCTTTATAACCTTCCTAGGCAAAGGTGAACCGCTTTGGACAAAAAGGAGGAGCCAATTTAAAAAGGACTTACATGACATCACTTCAAAAGAGCGCATATCTTCTTGCTTCAATTCAGCGCAGGATGTCAGCATGGAGGATTCTTTTCTCTAAAGAGAGGGATTCATAATATCTTCTCCAGACGCAAGTAAAAAACGATTACCGAGTTCCTGTCCTCGTTGTGACCTTCATCTACCGAAGAGCTGCTTGTTTCGGAGATGCTGCTGCTCAAGTTCTCGGGTTTCACTTTGCCCACCCTTAAGGGAGGGGCTACAGTGCCGTCAAAAAAGTGAATTTTTTTAACAAACTAACAACGAACTTGATTTAAATAAGTAGGAGAATCAGGCTCAGAATCACAAGCAACATCTAATTGTACATAGAATATCGCGAATTTCGAGCCACAGAATTCTCCGGATAGGGCAGTGTAGTGCATAATACCATTGTGCCCAATACATAAGAAAATTTTAAGCAAACTGTTGCATTCGAAGTCAAAAAAACTAACTGGACAAGTGAAATAATAATAAGTATTAGGTTGAAAGGAAAGTCTTCGCCATTTTCGTAGCATAAAATTTTCTTGATTTTTAAATAACTAAAAACATTAGGAAACGAAGAAATGGTCATCATGTTCTACCATTTTTCTCCATTTTTCGGTTAGACTTCTGACGCCAGTAGTGTAGGACATTCTGGCTTTTTGTTATTTTATTACCGTCCTCATCAGTGAACGGTTTTCTTCGCGTGCCTTTGGAAAGCGACGGGAAAAGGTGGTAGTCTGTTTGCGCAAGGGCTGGGCTGTACGGTGTATGGGGCAGCACTTCCCATCCAAAGCCATGCAGTTTCTGTCGAGTCACTCTTGCAATGCGTGGAAGAGCGTTGACGTGCAGGAATCGGACCGCGCTGTGATTCGCTTCACTTCGGTTTGCGGCCAGTCTAGTCGGCTTCTGACAGTGCTGGTACGCAATGAGGGTTGCGTTTCCTGGTAACGGCTCGTAACGACTGACGCCTTTCCAATCCCACCAAACGCAAACCATAACCTTCAGGAAGTGGAGGTCTGCCTTTGGTTGCGATCGCCCGCCCTGTCAATCCGGCGTCGACTGCACTTGGTGATGACATACAGATACCATTTCTTGTGAAGATGGGCGACAACCACTCATTCGTGCGCATGTACGAGAGCGGGTAGCCACCTCCGCACGTTGCCGACGATCGTGTTTTCTCAGGTAACATGGTGAAGGATCTGTGCCAACTTGTGCACCTTAGGCATCTGGCATAATTGGGTGAGGCATCTGGAATGCCAGATGCCTCACCCAGTTATCGCTGGTGATCGGCAACGGTGGTAAAGTATACTCCTAGGCTTTCGGCCAGATCACCGGTGCTTCGTGTCTGATTCCACCAGCCATTGTCGGCTTCGGATGGACGTGCCAACCGAGCGGAATCTTTAATGTTAAAGTCACCGTTACAAAAACGAGCAAACCAATCTCTTGCAATGTATTCGGACATTCGGTACTCACGAGCGTTCAGTTGATAATAATAATAAACTTGGGCATACCTGATCTATTTATATATGCACAAGAAGAATTGCTGCAGAGCAGTGTGAGGAAGAAAAAGACACACATTCAAAAAAGGCGAAAATTTTCCATAATACTAACATCTTTTAACCTTTCACCACCGTGCGACTGTGACATGACTGCCGCGTGGGAAAGCGCGTGTATTTCCTGCACGCCGACTGTCCGACGACCTCGTCGGACAATGTCCCAAAGAGCGTACTTAATTTTCCGGCCTCTCATGGACGCGAGGTATGATATGCGAGATAGATATAAATGCATTAGTAACCAAAGGAGATTCAAGGGGACAGTGGTAGATGTATTAGGGGGGGGGGCAAAAGTAATGGGACAAATTGAAAAAAATCTTTATCTCTTTGTAACTCATTTACAACTCAACGATGCTGAGGAGTGTATTTGCCATTAAGGGCAATGATATTGCTGCCAACGCTCAGCCAACCTCCTGATCTCATCCTTCCAGAACTGCTTGGGCCTGGTGTTGATCAACAGCTTGATATGGTTGTCAAGTACTCCTTGGGTTCCTTTGTCCCTTCCGACCAAGAAGTCCTGTAGGCTCAAGAAGTAGTGGTAGTCGCATAGAGAGATGTCCGGCGAATACGGTGGATGAAGCGTGTGAACGTAGCCCAGCTGGCCATGCTTATCCTTGGTTACTTGTTCCCGATGGGCTGCGGAGTTGTCGAAGAGGAGAACCTTCTTGAAGCGCTGCGAATGAATAAGAACGAGTCGCCGGCCCATCTCTTCTATTTCGTTCACCATGGCCTTGGAGTTCATCGTAGTGCTCTTGGGAAACAGCTTCCGGTAAACCGATCCATGGGCGCAGATCCAAAATCTCCAAAAGTGCTTCTCGCCGTGAGCATCTCTCCGAACGAAGGTCGGTAACAGGTCACTAGGCCTCACCCAGACTCGCTGCTTGGCAGGGTTATGGTAGAAGGCGTGCATCTCATCTTACGTGAATATTGAGCCCAGGCTGCTCGGAGTTGGGAATTGGGCGGGATTTGCGCGACACAGGTCGACTCGTCAGACCGGGGTTTTGGCATGCTTCTGGAAAGGGCGGAAGTGGTAAGTCCTCAGGTGGCCTTCAGTAAGTAGCATACAAACCACAAATACGATAAGCACGAAACCAGACTTCAGCTATGAGATATATGGACACGGCATGGGGTGTTTCATTACTTTTGCCCCCCCCCCCCCTCCCTAATAGATGCGAGTAAGCTGTGTTTGTAATATTATACCATCAATTAATCAAAAGTGCCTGTGAAGTATTTTCATAGTGGTTCCCATCGCGTTGTTTCTTGCATTTATTTATTTATTTATTGAAATTCTCTGTATAAGACAGGAGTGAGATAAAATTGCAACACAACAAACACCAAAACTAACAACCAAAGGTAGCTTTTAAATATCTACGGACAGAGCATTTGTTTTGCTACGATGCGTTTGAAAGAGTATTTGGATTCCGGGAGGGAGGTAGTCTTACTAATTTGTAGATAGGCTAAACCTGCTCTAACTGTGAAAAATTTGGCTCTTACCGTGGTCTTAGGCTTTGCGAAGTGCAATTTATATTGACCCCCTCTGGTTACTGAGGGACGCAGAGTATAGAACTGTGAAAAGTTGGCTGTGGACTGCTCCCTAAAAAGTTTACGAACAGATCAAATAATTTTCTTCTAGATAATAGACTCAAAAGTCCAAAATACCTGTTTCTGATAACTGCACTTGGAATCTTGCCGAAGAGAAAGCCACCACGCCTTATTAGAGTTTTCCTAGTAAAGTTGTTCTAAACTTTTTCAAGTAATGCAATATCCTTCTTTTTGTGAGGAGAAAAGACAACCGTTCCGCATTCCAAAATAGGGCGAATATAAGTTTTGTAAGCCGTAATGAGAACCTGGCTATCCTGTGAGGGCTTTGAAAATATGATACGTTCGAGTAAAAGCAGATCTGAACAACTCTTTGTAGTGTTGGCGAAACTCTAAAGTATCAGTGTATCGGAATCCCAGGTCCTTAATTTCACTGACTGTTGCTATTGAAGAACCGTTGATATGATAGTTTATGGGTGTAAGAGACTGTCCTATTCTCATATGAAAGGTTTTACTCTCTGACAGGGGTAGTTGCCAATCCTCGGACCATTAATAGTTAGATATGAATAAAACACTAACCAATGAAGTTTCTCATGGGCCATCTTGACCTTAGATAATAGTGAACTTAATGATTAATGTAACTTTCCATGGACTAGAACTTCGGACTATGTCCTGAAAGGGTTAAAACAGGTGAACGAATTCCTTCAACTCATCGTCACTGACTCATCGACTCATCGTCAGAAACGTCAGAATAGAACAGCAGAGGCCTGCTACATAGTTAGACGAATTGTTCTTCCTTCCTACCGTTGTTTGTCCATCTAGTAGTCCGCTATTCCTGTGATCCGTCATCACATGATCATCCCATCGAAGTCGCAGTAGCCGGATATTTCCTGCCGACGTCCTTTTCTCCTATGAGCTCTAAGTTTGCGAGCTTCGCTTCCTACAGCTGAGAATACTGTGGCCCACTCACAAGGGAAGGATGCCAGGTGACCATGGCACTGGTCACCTGGCATCCCTCCCTTGCGGACCATTTTCAGTTTGCATTCCTTACCCTCTGCCTGGGCGCAGAGTCCACCAGTAACAAGAAGTCAAGCTCAAGTAGGCTGGAAACAGCGGCGGGAGCCGAGCAGCGGTGGCGCAATAATTACAAGAGCGGCTTGGTGGAAAGAAGTGTTGTGTTTCAATTCTTCCACGGGGCAACATTTTCGCAATTCCTAAAAAAGATCAGGCATAATCAAGTTAAGCACCTTACGTGAAATCGCAAGAAAGAGCTTGTCAGAAAGGAAATCCGATTCACAGGTACTATAATGCTTTGACGACTCCACACGTGGAAATGCTTCCTCATCTAAACATAGCCTAAATAGGTTATTTAAGCCTTATCACCTATATGAGGTCCGTTTTTGAAATTTCGGTCAATTACGGTAGGTTGCGGCAGGAATGTAATATCTTTCTTTAAAATTTTGATTGGTTTGTGGGTTACTGTAGGTGTGGGTGAGCAAGGGTTTATAAACATTATTCATCCATACCTACCACGGGCCTCCCTCGTTAGGCCACGGATCTCCCTCGATAGAGAGCCTTTGGGCTCTCTTGTTAATAGGGATCTCGGGCCGCGTGTCGCAGGGCCACATGGCGCGTCCCCGGGTGGTGGATAGAGGAACGAAAACGCGACCCAAATGCGACCGTGTACTGCCCAGAGACGCAGGTGGGATGCAGGGGATGGACTCCTCCTGCTGTGTCGGGTCGGCGCGTTCCTTGTGCATGGGAGCGGCATGTTCGTGCACAGTGTGTGTGTATGTGTTCGCGCCTGTGCGGATTGCAACTGTGTCGGCTCGGCCAAAAGCTTGCACTCGGTAGACTGGGAGTACATGTAAGGCGATTCGAGGCCGCCTTAAGTTTCGCCCCGTCCATTCGGGCACCCGGACCCGGCTGACTGCCCGGAGTTCTTCGCCCACACGACAGAGCCTGGCTAGCTACCGTGTGTACTCAGGCAAAAACAGCAGTACTAAAGGACCTCATTTTCCTGACCCCGAAGGAGCCGCATTTCTGCAGCGTGAAAAGGACGAGTACGGAGAGGCTGCTGAAATCTCAGAGCCTAACCTGGCTGCGCAAAT
>CANDYH010000246.1:0-19393 GCA_947396885.1 Heligmosomoides polygyrus polygyrus | reverse complement strand
GAAGAGCGTCATATCGGTCGTTCAGAGCTTTCACAAAGAAGTCCGACCAACGCGTTGGTGGGAGTTCTGGTGTTCTCTTGACATCCCGCGGAATTCAGTCGGTGATGGCTCTCGTCCAGCGGCTGTCTGCGAATCGCTTTGCGTGGCCGACCCACCTAATTTTCGACGACTTGGTCCATGCGACAGCGTCTCTGATCTTCGAACGTAGGGGAAGTTCGTGATTCTGACCGGTTTCTTTCACGTGCGTGAATCGTGCCACTCCAAACATCGTCTTCTCGATTCCTCGCCGCTCAACGCTGAGCGCGTGTTCATTCTGCTTCGTATAGCTCAGGTTTCTGAAGCGTATGTTAGCAAGAAAGAACAGTGGAGTCGAGTCGGACGTTCTTGGTCTTCTCCACTTCTTCGACGATCGAGGCATATCAAGAGTAGAAGATGAGGGTCAGCATTAGTCAGTCATTTTTTGAGGCATGCGCATTCTACTTCTGCTCGATATCGTCACGCCAATTCGAGTGCGTTTTGCTCTTTGTAGTGTCCAGTAGTGGACTTATCAGCATTTTATGCTTCCCAGACAAGTCTTGTAGGATCCACAGACCCTGGGTGATAGAAGGTTAGGTTGGCTTGGATGGAATCCGAGCCAGGAACGGCAGACGCGCATTCTCAGGCTGTGCTAGCACGCGCTCAGAAGGCGCATATGAAGCACCACTCGTCGAATCTGTCATTGTTTTTGAACCGTAAGACAGGTTCTCGTGACGTATGTTACCAGAAGTGTTTAGTAATAAATAAATGTAATAAAGTACTAAGTGTTTCCCATGAACAGGTTCAGAGATTTATTTAGAAGAGAGCACGCAATCGACCGTAGGTTCTTTCTCTGGTTTGAAATTCATATGTTCATGGTTGACTAAATTACATTATCTCTTTATGGTGGTTTGATTGTAGCCAAATCCAAGACGGTAGTGCTTTATTCGGCTAGCGTTTCGGCTTTTCGCTTTCCTCAGAACTTGGAAAATCAAAGACAAACTGATCCAGCCCGTCACAACTGCCTTTTCAGACTACAAGGGAAAGTAAAGGTGGCAAATCATTAACAGGTACGGTGGGGCACATAGATGCAAGATATGCTTATCTAATGAGATAGAAAGGACGTGATGACAGGTCACCTCCTCGCGCAAGGTGCAGTAGGTAGTCTGACAACTTGGCGAGGGGCCTTCCCGGTTTGAAGACTGATAATGTTTTGCAGAAGTTTGAGTTAGACCCTGCAAAGGTCGAGGAAGGGAGATAGGTCATTGTGATTGGTATCTCATCATAGGGCATTACCAGTCTTCAAATCGGGAAGGCCGTCGCCAGGTTGTCAGGGACCCACTGCACGTTGCGCGAGGAGGTGACCTGCCATCAGGTCCTTTCTATCTCATTAGGTAAGCATATCTTGCGTCTACGTGCACCACCGCACTTGTTAATGATTCGCCACCCTTGCCTTACCTTGTAGCCTGAAAAGGCAGTTGTGACTAGTTAAATCGCTTCCGTCTTTGATTTGCCAGGTTCTGACGAATGCAAAAAGCCGAAACGTTAGCCGAACAAGCATTACCGTCTCCGATTTGGCTACAACCAAACCACCAGAATAAGTTCAGCTTAGTGTACCAAGACTTTCGGACAGTCGAACCAGGTCAATACATCACATCTGTTTTAAAATGGCAGTCTATTGACGTCCATAGGTACCATCCAACAGAATGCAGAATAGCCCAAATACGTGCGAGAACTCCGGTAGAAGTGAGTGCATGCTAAAGAAATTCGCTCCTCTAATGACGAAAGTTCCAGAGATCATTCACACAAGCGGCGTTTCAAATGGATGGAGCTGTGCGTCGTCGCTGTTTTTATGCGGTTGTTTTCAGCGGTGGCGCTGTACGACTACGACGCTGATAAGCCGGACGAGCTGTCGTTGCGGGAGAACTGTATCGTGTACGTGCTGAGGAAGAACGATGACGGATGGTACGAGGGCGTGCTGGATGGAGTGACGGGACTGTTCCCCGGCAACTACGTGCAGCCGGTGTGACTCATCGTGGCAATGACGAAGATGTTCAGCGTATCTTCGCTGAATGTGACACTTTCAACGCACACCATTCCGCGCGTTCTTGTCCAAAGCGTCAGTCTTCACGGGTTCATAGCTTTGGTGGAGTTTCTATAGATATGCACACAGTCTTGAGATAGACGTCCTTTCATTTCAAATGCGCTATCGATCGAGTGAGTCGTTAATAAACATTGAATATGCGTCCGTGTTCCTCGTCACTTGGCATCGGCATCGGAGCAGATGGTGGATGTGGTCGAGCGCGAGAGCGCATCGCTGTGAGATCGAACGTGTCCCGCCCAGTCGCTGCGGTTCATCTCAGCGCCGTCGGACAGATACCCGCTGAACACGAGACACGGTTAGTTCTGCGACAGAACGCGACCTAAGCTTAAGACTCACTGGGCAGCATAGTTACGGAGCTTCTTCGCCCTCCTTCTCGAACGGGCCGCGTCAGATTTGGGCGTTTTGACGGGACTCTCCGAGTTTGACAGCAGAGTGTCATCTGGAGAGGAGACCTCCATGGGATTATCAGAGTAGGGGCTCGTAGAAACTCACCGGATTTGTAGCCGAGGAGCTCCTTACAGAGCTCATTCAGAGGACTCGCGTCGTTTCCGGCAGACTGACACTCTTTCGCCGAGTTACCGTGCCTAAATCGAGGACATAGTTCTAGTCGTTAATCTTGCCTACGTGGGGGCGGGGTTCACTCCAGTCCAATCAGCCTACGTCGAACGGGCGAACCACCAATAGAGAGCATGTTCGCTCGAACTTCGGCCTTCTGATTGGTTGCGATTGGGTGGTACGCTCCCGGCTCTTCTATAGACCACACTATCGATAGTAGCAAAACGAAAGTTGGGGAAGTTGGAGTGCATGAGTTCCTAAGATTTCTTTAGCGGGCTATTATGTTCTCACGCAGTTTCAGCGGAGGCGAATGTGCGTGAGGGACGGGAGAAAAAGGACCCCCCGTCTTCCAGCTTCCACATTCCCTTGCTCCTGGAACAGCGCTGGTGGAGGAAAATTTGATAGCGTATGGGATAGGGGAGCGGCGTAGTGAGAACTAGGATTGTGGTTCGACTCCTCATCGATGCTCCATCTTTGCACTTCCTAAAAAGGATCCACCACGATTAATCAAAGCTCTTTGTGTAAAATTGCGATGAAAAAGGTCAGAAAGGAGACAAGGTCCATTTGTACTACTGTGCTTTCACGACTCCGGAAGCGGAAATGTTTTTCCGCCGAAAGATAGCCTCGAGATGTTGTTGTTGTGTAGAGATGAAATGAAATCCAAGTAGATTTACAAAACGGAGTTTTTCGCAGTAGCATACCGGACACAGAATATGAGGTTCGTTTTTCAAATCACGGTATATTGTTTTAGGTCAAGGTGAACAATGGTGGTGAGATCATCATCATACCATACCCCTTCGTCTAGAGACGTCCCGTTTTCGGTGTTGATGCAGACCACATCACCCTTACCCACATCTACTATGCAACACCTTCAGGGTAGTGTCGGTGCACGTACCGATTCTGTACCAACACAACATCGTTCACGTCTGTGTTATGGTCGAGTAGATTGTTCATATTACCTGTCTTCCCGTTGATCATCGATTTGCTCCAGCGGGAGCAGAACGTGTGCCAAAATGCTCCAGTGGATCCCTCTCGTTCGAGAGAAACGAAACGCGTTACGTCGTTCGTTCAGTTTCTCCACAAAGAAGTCGAACTGTTGCGTTAGTGGGCATCGTGGTGTTCTCTTGATGTTCCGCAGAGTCCGGTCCGTGACGGCTCTCGCCCAGCTAGTGTCTCCGAAGCGCATCGCGTGGTCGGCCCACCTAATTTTAGACGACTTGGTCCATGCGACAGTGTCTCTGATCTTCGAACGTCGGCGAAGCTTAGAACTCCGACGGCCTTCTTTCACTTTCATCAGACCACTCCAAGCATCGTCCTCTCGATTCCACGCGGCACGACGCTGATCGCATGTTCATTCTGCTTTCGTATGGGTCAGGTCTTTGATGCGTATGTTAGGGCAGGAAGAGCGGTAGAGTCGAGTAGGTGTGTACGGAGTCGGACGTTCTTCGTCTTCTGCCCGGCTCCGGCGCTTGGACGTTGGCCACGTTGACTTTGCGACCCGGACACACGTAGCTGGAGCATTCGGAGATGGCCGTCCACTTAAGCGAGAATGGGACAACAAAAACTTACTCGTTTTCCAAGAACCTATAGTAGTCCACCGTAGTCGAAAGTAATTTTAAAAGCGCACCTCGGATAAGTACTCAGCGTCGTAAATAACCTCCCTAGGCTATGTTTCGGCAAAAAAAAACAATTGCTCTTCATGAAATACAGAAGTACAAATGCAAAACGCTTTCTTTCTGCGCATTTTCATTGCTACTTTTCATAGAGAGCTTGGAATAATCGCAGCGGATTTTTTAGGAAGTGCAGTGACGGTGCATGAATGAGAGTCGAACCACAAACATCCTCTCTAGACGATGCTGCTCCTCTATCTCATGCGCTCACCACTTCTCGGGCGGCAGCTTGTTTCCAGCCTGTTTGAGCTCACCCCAACACGGCAAAGTGAAGATGTGCACAACTCCGTTCTCTGACGTCCGCTGCCCATATGGAGCATATTTGGAATCAGCGTTATAAGCTGCACCCGACCTGATATACAACTCATCTCAAACTGCAACTGCGACATGGTATCACTGATCGTGTGTTCATTCTGCAACGGTATCCTTCCTTTGTTCAACCTATGGAGTTTAGATGTGGATTAAAGAGGCGAAATTTACTAACTTCGACTGAGTTGCCTTCAGCCATAGGTTTCCGATGTGGTCTGTTTCTAGAAGCAGGGCGGCCATCGCTTTGCAAACATTTGTTGATGGTGACACTGGCCCTGAAAATCACGGTTAATGTAAGGATCGCGAGAATTAGGAAGGAAAAATGTCTGTTGGTATACCTGACTCCTCGTCGATCTGCACCTGCGATATATCCCACATTGTACAGTCAAAGCAGCCTGGTGATATGTTCCAACAAGGGAAGTCACCTGTCGACCTTATGTAGGAGGGGTATGGAGTGAGAATCTGTATGGGATCACTGCTGTTGCAAATCTAAACACAGACACTTTAGTAGATCGACCATGTGGGCTATGGAAGCTGTGACGCACGTTAGCGATGAGCTGGCCGAGTTCCTTATCTTCTGTAGTTCTCGGCAGTTCCACCACAATCACGGTACCACAGAGGAACAAGGCTCGAATTGTGTGAAAAGGCAAGGCGCCTGGAACATATATACTCGGCTTCTGACGAGACTTTGGTTCTCGTCCGGAATTCCAGACGTGATACGCCGAACAGATGTGGAGTAACCTCGAGTTACCACCATGAGTGGTGTCTTCTCGACGGAGAAGCAAACATCAGCATTGAGAAGGTGATCAGCAGAATCCAGAACGGCAATGAAACTGTCTGATAGTCGACTGGTTCCCTCGCTGAGCAAGGAGTACGCTTTTCCTCGTCTCCAGGTGTCAACAGCGTTGCAGAGGTTCAGAACCTTCGTCGAATAACGACGCCTGAAATGATGGTGTTAGTAGGCGTAGAAATATTCAGCACAATTTCTCTGTCTGTTTCTGTTCTGTTTCTATTCAACGTAAAAAGCAAAAATTGCCGTATTAGTTGTTGTGACCACGTAGCGCACAAAGATGGAGTACAAGAAGGACACCTTAAACGAGGTCTAAAGCGTGAAGCCTGTGCCTCTATAGTAACTATGAGATTGGTTCCAAGTTCCTTGATTTAGGCGCAAAGAGCGTCTCCACCTATTTTGTGTCATTCAAGGCTCAAGGAACAAAGCATGGAAGCCAAGGAAAGGAAAGAGCTCACCCTCGATCGACAGGATGTGAGAGGTTGCACACGCCGTACACCTTAGTAAAGGCAGCGGCAACGTCGAGGTGATCATTGACAAACACCTCATCAGCACAGTGGAAGTCCGGAGCGGTGTTCTCTGGTATGCCTCGGCGTCGAAGGTAACGCACCAAGCATTCCTCGAGGAACGACAGATCCACGCTCAGCAGCTTCAGTGAGACCAACACAACCCCATCTGAATGCTGTGTTCTTTCTCCGTGTAGCATCGTCAATGCGAGAGAAGCAGAATACCTTGAACTGTAGACCAAAGGAGCTGAACCCTTCCAACTGAGTAGAAGTACGTGATTGAGTGATGGGTGAGTGGCAGTGGCGGAAGCGGCTCCAAGGAGCGCCCGTGTTGAGCACAGAGACGCTTGTCCATCAGCCACTTGCTCATTTCTGGAGAGATCTCATCTTCAGATTCACCGTCACCGAAGGCTGATGCCGACTTACCAAGCACCTGCAGTTGTTCGTCGAATGCTTCATGCTGCAGCGCAATGAACACTGTGGCCACCTTCAGCTCAAACTCAATGGAAGAGAAAGGAAACAGCTCGACGCCTTCGCTCGAATCGTTGAGGAAGTTCTCGACCAGTTCCTAGACGTACGTAATGAACAGTGGAGGAGCTTGAGCATGAAGATCGAACTCACATGGTACCACATCGAAATCATTTCATGGCATTCGACGTTGGCAGCGCAGATGATCTTCTCGATAGGTCCCGCCGCTTCATGGGCAAAATCGAACTCTTCCTGGAGGATCAGCGCATGAAGATGAGCACGACTCGATGGAGTGAGGATGACCCCATCCAGTAATACGCCGGAGAACGCGACGTCGAAGAATCGACAGAAGGTCTCATCTAAATGGAAAGAAGTGCTCATGTCGGAGAAGTAGATGGGGCACTGTGGCCTACCGTCTAAGCTGGACAGGTCAGGCCATTGCAGCGATCTATTCGTGTGCCACTTGGCGACCAGCAGCACCTGGAGAACCGCCTCTTCGGTGGTGAATTTGCCAATTAGGCCGTCAAGTGGTCGGTTGGACAAACGGCCAGACAGGACTGCTTCCGCACACATCAGGGCTTTGGTCCAGTTCTGCAGCTGAACGTAGCACATCATTTGAGGTAGAGTTTCCTGAAAAGCGGTGAATGGGTGACTGTCCTGCTTGGAAACAAAGACGGTTTTTTAAGGGATCACCTCCTCGGTAATTAATTGAAGAGCCAGTTTCGGTTCGAAAAAAGCCAGACGACTCAGAATCCTCGAATCGGATAAGTCATGCTCGGCAAGCTTGACGACTATGAGCGCCTGCCGACGTAGTGGGAACACGGACAGTCTTTCTTCAATCTATAAGCTTCGATTTTCTATGAGATTATAGCCCTCAATGATAGTTTTTTATTCAAAATAAGTATTTCTCTAATAGTTCTCTACAAAATTTTTTTACGAAATATACATAGAGCGGTGGAGGGACACTACCACTTGGCGGTGGAGGGATCCTTAAAAGTGAAAGTGTCTCTGAAAAGTTAGTGAAGCTAAGCGAAAACAAGATTGCGCTGAAATGACCCCTATGTTAAATGAATGTACTGCGCTCTTTTCTTTTGAAACCCTGAGCACTTTCTCCGAGCCAATCGCAGACCCTACTGTAATTCAGTTGATCCGTGTATCACGTAGTGAGACATGGGGAGAAAGGGAAGGGCAAAAGATACTATCAGGTTGGCTGGAGAGTTCTGACGGTTTAGTAGGTCCACTTCAAGCGATCATAACTTCCTTCATACTCACCAGACTCGGTCGAGATAAACATTCATATCAGTGCACTTTTCCAATGCGACACTTATTGAACAATTCAGAGGAAAAACTGGGTGGCCGAGATGCGGCAAATTCTAGAAAGGCTGTTTTTGCGTGGTCCTGATTTGCGAAGGTTCTACTAACGAGGAAGTTCTGAAAGTGCTTAAAAGAGAGTAGCCGTTTGGCGCAAGGTCTGATGAATATGGCGAGTGACGCAGAATTCAACTCCTAGTTTGTTTAGTTTTCGCACGGTGATTTGCGAAACGCGTGGGCGGGCGTTGTCGAGAGAAGAATGGGAACTCTTATGCAGACCAGTGCCGTATCCTAATCTTCTGTTATCGTACAGAACCCACTTCTCATCACATCTGACGACTCGATCCAAAAAAGGGTCGTTTTGATTCCGGACAAGCAGAGAAGATCAGAATAGACGCGACACTCAAATCGAGGGGACCCTCGATCCCGAACTTTTCACTTTTCCGATGCGTTTCAGACCATTATTTACAGCAGTTCTACTGACAGCTAGATTTTCCGCAATCTCACCGACTGTTTGCAATGGATCAGCTTCCACGAAGGCCTTCAAATTGTCGTCATGGGCTGTTGTAGGTTGGCCGCTTCGGGGTGCATCTTTAAGGTTCAAATCACCAGAGCGAAATTTCTCGAACCGCCGTTGCACGGTCCTTTCTCCAACACTATTCGGCCCCAGACATAGCGACCGCCTGCCGGGAATGTGTTTGAGCGTAACCACGGGCCACTGCCGGAATTGGTAGCTTCTTGTTGCGGTATTTTTCGCGCACAGCGAAGGGCGTTTGGATGGGGATCGTGCAACGAGCGTCCGGATTCAGAAATAGTGTCACAGACGTCGTGCCACTAGCATCCGAACTCAGAGAACGTATCACTGACGACATCCACTAAGTCATATAATGAGAGAAAATGCGTATTTGTGTGCGTCCTTATGTCCTGCGGATTACTACTACAGGGATCTTCCGAATGGGGTTCCCAGCAGACGGTCAGACGAGCATTATCTATCAATTTTATCTATTTTTCTGCAGATTGGACATTGCAGAATGGAAATGGCATGATTGTCTATAATAATGAGAAGAAGGGTTTCTTGTATTGCTGTCGTCGCAGTGCATATTTTGGAGTATAAGCGGACGAAAGCGATGGAGCCTAGACTACCCTTCAACCATTTTGAAAACCCTATCCTACCATGCTCTACAATCCCGTTCTGTCTTAAATTCCAGGCTCATATAATAAAGGTGAGAAGGCTTAACGAGGAGGAGGTGTTGTATCGTCGGAGCTTGGGGTCCCAACCCGACATTTGGCTGACGGTAGGTGCCTGAACGTCTGGCCGTAGTGATGTTCTATGTGCTACTCACAATTTTGCAAGTGTTGGTTCCTGGAATTTATAAGACTGTTGTCGTTCTTCTGCGCCTTAAACGGACATCAGGTGCATTCATAAATAAAATAATAGCGAAATATTCGTCGCATTATCCCTCACTTCATTATGTCTTCTGGCAAACAGGGCGGTCTTAAGCCATTTTGTCCAATTTCCAAGTATTTTGTGGATTTTAAATTGCTCACTAATTTTAAAGTTTTTTAGATGTAATCGCATTCTATTTTTTTGCGATTATTAGCTCCCCTTGGTCTCCAGCCCAAAACTATGGTACCGAATTCGATCGAGAGATACTCATTTTGAGCCAGCGGCTGCTTCGAGACCACCGTTTTCTCTCATTTTATTGAGAAAATTCTCAGACTTTCAGCTGTGATTGAAGGCTCTTGCCTACTCATGTTGAAGAATGGCAGGAGAAAAGGTATGAGATATCCGCGGTTGCGGCTAACTTCTAGCATTTGCAGATGGTTGTCAAATTTGAAATTGGGCAGAGTTCACGTTGGGAGTGCTTTCTGTCGATTGTATCGCTTAAGGTCCGTCTGTTTAGCGACGATATTGTAGCCGTCAAAAGTAAAGGATAAGAAGAGTTCCGAGGATCTTCTTTTGGCTTTTTTCATAGAATAGCATTAGTGTTTTCTGTGCTAATCAAATTTTTAGGAATTACAGATGGTCAAGTTCAAGTTTGCCACATAAGCAACTAGAATTAACGTTTAAAGCACTGTAATGAACAGCGTGATTGTTCACCTTTTTGAGCGCAGTCCTTGGTATGGAACGTGCATCGAGGATCTCCATCAGGAGGCGCCATGCCTTGTCCAGTATTCCCAGAGCGCGGTAGGCATCGAAACATTCCAGAAGCAGCTCCACCTGGAAGTGCTCGAGGTAGTCATGTCAGACTTCGGCTACATTAGTGGTTACTTCCTCGGTTCTGCCCCTTTTGAAGAAGAAGATTATTGTTGAATGCAACCGTGCTAAGCGTTTACGGTTTCAGCCTCATCAATTCTCAGTCTTTCTTCATTCTTTCATTCTTTCTTTATTAATTCGTCAAAAAAGTTTCGTCGAAATTATTGATGAGGTTGGGAGCGTGATAGAGCCGCCGGAGGAGCCACCGGCTGTCGCCTGCACCCGGTTCAGTGTTCTTGGGTTGGATCCAGCCCAACCTAACCAAGCTCTCCATCTCTCCAGGGTTGGTGAACTGGTACCAGATTTGTCAGCGAAGGCCAAACCCTGACAAAGTGTTCGTCGCCCGGCCACCGCAAGTCATCGTATAGCTCAAAGACGCATTCAAATCGCCTCGACGACATCCCATAAAAGTAGAATGAGTGGCCCACTCCTCGAAGAGATTGAATACCGCTGTCCTTTTCTCCTATTGTTCTATCATTTTGATCATTGATAGGAGTCAGCCAGCACTATAGTGCTTAATCGCGCGTTCAGCAAATAGCTGGTAGCATAGTCGGAAGAGGCGCTGGTTGTCGAGTGCACTCCAGGGTTGAGATTCAGGTCTCGTTCAGGTCAACATATCCTTCGATCAGGAACGGTAGTCTCCCTTAGCAATTTACTAAATAGCTGACTAGCAAGTATTGTGTAGGCCAAATACCTCACTGCCTCCACGATGTTCTGTAGAAATAAAATACGTCGCACATCCGAAGCAGAAATTTGATTTGATTTGGTTTATTCAACGTGAAGATGCTCCACGGGATTTCTGAGAGAGAGAAAAACAAAAGCCTACATGAAAAACCAAGACAAGATGTATACTATCGCAAAACGTAGTTATGAAATAAGGGCAAACACTTACTGAACTATAACTAAAAAAATGAACTCTACCTAGGCCTACATTCCGAAGAAAAAAATGAATGAAAACAGAAAGAAACAAGAAAGACAGGAACTGAGGGACAAACGAAAAACTACAGAAGACCAGGGATAAAACTAAACCAACAGACTTCATCTATGCTGCAAGAACACAACGCTCTTTTTTGAGAAAAGACCTGAACGACCTCGGAGGTAGTGACAACAAGCTTTCCTTAATTAAAACACTCTGTTGCAAAAGAAATTTGATCTAGTTTGGCCTTTAACAACAGCACCTCTAAGAATGAGACCCCCATTGCGAGTCCTGCTTGGAGAGAAGCTGGTTGTATCAGTAAGATCAGTTGAGACTCTACCAGTTAAAATCTTGTATAGCATCATCAAATCATTTATGTCTCTCCTGCTTTTCAAGGAACACAGCCCTAGTTGATTGTTTCGCTCCTCCCATCCAAGAACTAGCTTGCATTTTAGGCCAGTACATCTAAGTATAAGCTTACGGGTGAAATTGTTTTGAACGCTTTCTATTACTTTGATGTCCTTTTTCTTGTAAGATAAGAAATTGTTGAAGCCGTCCTTTAGCCTGAAGTTTCATGGCTTATACTGATAGCAGAAAAGCAAAACGTTTCTGAAATGACTCAAAATTTATTGTTTGTCTAATGTTGAGACTGCGCCACGCGTTCATGCAATGTTTCACGGCGTTCATTTGATTGATAATGTGGGTGCTACTTACTGCCAGCTATTTGGTGAACGATTGAGCAAATGTTTGCACGAAGCTTTTCTGAGGTACGGTTTAATTATTGAGATTTTTTTTAGAGATAAATGAAAAATCTCTTAAAATTGCCCCATTTTCGCTCAAGGGAAAGAACATCTTCAACTCCTATTTATTTATTTAGATTTATTGTACGTAGTAATCCACGCAAAAAAACACAACAACAGAAATCAACCCAAAACAGAGGATACGAGTAGAAAATAGGAGGATGCAATTAGTATAACACCATATTGGACAAAACTAAACTGCTAAGGAACTTTCTGCAGATACCTGTCAATGAGGATTTTGCATTGCCCTACAGAATTTGGTAATCCATTTTTCGTGGAGCATTTCAAGAACTCATTTCCAGCTCGATTTGTGAAAAAAGAAGATCTTATGTTGCTACTAGCCCTAGAAACTAGGATTTTCCACTGAGCGCCTCTTGTGTTAGAATGAGACATTGAATAGAATTCGTTAAGGGGAAGACCCACCATGCCTTTTATCATCTTATAAACCGTTACCAAGTTGAACTTTCCTCGGCGACAAGCAAGAGTGCGTAAATTGAAGAATTTGTTCCTTCCAGACGCCGGAGGAATGCTGTTATAGTCACACCCATATACTCTGATCCAGAGCTTTCTTGTAAAACTGTTTTGCACAGATTCCAATCTGGCGACATCTCTCTTAGTAGTAGGACTATACACCGTAGTACCATGGTCTAGCATGGGCCTCACGTAGGCCTTGTATGCGGATAATAAATGCGCTATTGAACTAGTTTTCAGAGATTTAGATATATTATGCACAACTCTTTCAGCTCTCTTAGCCGTATAATCACAGTGCTGACTGAAGTTTAGTGTCTAGAATAAATCCTAGGTCACGTAAAGAAAGCGTACTATTGAGTTCCTTTTCACCAAGACAATAAGAGCTTCTGTTGTATTGCTGTCCAAGATGAAGCACTTTGGTTTTTTTTCACCTGATAAGGGAAGCTCCCACCTCCTTGACCAATCCGCAACAGCATCTATTGCAGTCTGGAGGGCAGCGTGGTCATCCTCCTCAGCGATGTTTCTGTATATTTTTATGTCATCAGCAAACATTTTACAGGTGACTCCAAACTCTTCAACCAGGGAGGGAATCATGGAAGTGTAGATGATAAAAAGAACTGGTGAGAGAACACCTCCTTGGGGTACCCCACTGGTACCTGGAATGGATTCGGAGTACGAATCGTTGACTCTAACCTGAAAGGATCTGTCGCTTATGAAGTTTTTTATCCACTTAATTATCCTTGGATGAACACCGATTTTCTCCAGCCGGTAGATCGGTTTATTTAATGGAACCTTATCGAAAGCTTTCAAAAAATCGAAATAAACGACGTCCCCGTTTATTTTTTGATCAAGCGCCATTGTCCAATCATTTAACGCTGACAGCATCAATGTTTCCGTTGACCTACCGCTGCGAAAACCGTGCTGATTTTTGGGAATTAGAGAATTTGACTCCAGATAATTGACGAGAGCAACCTTCAGTTTCCTTTCAAGAACTCTTACAAAGACGGATGTGATACTGATGGGACGGTAATTGGTAACCAGATTGTAGGGCGCTTTCTTGGGTATCGGAGTAATGAACGCATGCTTCCAACGACCAGGAACCTCGCCTAGCATGAAGCTAGCATTAAATATGTGCTCCAACGGGTAAGAGATAGCTATGGCGATTTTCCGAATACAGTATGGTGGTACTTTATCCGGGGTAACGGTAAAGGTTGCAGGTAGTGCACGTAATGCACTGTAGAATTCTTCTTTGTGAAACCAAATTGTGCTTTCCATACTCTGAGTAGAGTTCACAGTATCGAGAGTATCACTGTCGAAAGATGACTCCGAAAAAGACTTTTGAAAGTATTTCGCTAGCATAGACGCTTTAGACTCATCAGTTAATGCAGATTGTCCAGTTAAATCTGTCAGGGTTGGAATTCGCTCAGCTCGTTTTAGCACCGAATTTAACAAGGTGTAAAGGGAAGATTTTCCAGGTTTTTCAAAAATTTCCCTTTCGACATACCTATGGTATCTATTCAGAAGTCGATCAAACTTGTCACTTAAAGCTTTAAAGTGAGGGCCGTATATATACGCCTTTAGAGGAAAAGGAACGCAGTCTAGAAGCCCTCCTAAGAATTAGAGATTGATTAAAAGTGTTAGGCAACAGAACCTTCAAGAGACGAGGGCGGTCAATTTGAGGCCTGCCAAGTCTGTACGTGACCTGAGGGATACATTCAATCTCGAGGTGATTGAGAATGTTTTTAACAATGTCGAGATCATGAGCAGCCCTTTCAGTGGACTTTGGATCCTTGAACACGGGAATGCCTGAGATAACAATTGACCGTTGCCTTTCTTTCTTCTCGATGAAGGACATGACACTGGCTGGATCTTCAGAAATAGATTGTGACACTTCTCTTTTCCCTGCATCAGCCAATGCGGCCTTCAAGGCAATGTTCTCCTCTCGCAGACAAGAAATCTGTTTTTGCAACTCTTGGTTCTTCGCCAGGACCGTACAGAGTTGGTTCTGTACGCTAAACATGTGCCCAATAAGAGTTTTTAAAAACGTTGGAGTCTTCTTATCTGCCTGCATCTGCTCCATTGCTGCCGACACTTCATTCGAGTCGAATCCCACCGCGCCTCCGTCACAATCAGTGGTCACGCCTCTGTTCGCTTTCTGTGCGGTGGTCCTTGCGGGTGCCATTGTGGGAGGTAGTGACGCAGAGGAAACGATGATCGATTAGGAGCAAACACACAAGACTTGACCAAACACGTCCACCGGATTTACCTTTCCTGGTGGCTTCGTTCTAAAGTAGTTGAATAAAACCCTTGTTGACCGACGAACAGAGAAATTAATCCAGTGAACGCGGTGCCCGTCGTGACATAAGGGAAATGTCTTGCTATTATAGAACCAGACCTCAAACTTGGGTAATTAAACCGTTATTTATTTATTTATGCGCCCATGGAGGGCAAGCTAAATTCCAGTGATCCGCGGCTCAACAACAAGAGAAAGAACGCAATGGGACAAAACGAAGGGAAACGATTAAACTAGTCAGAGCAAACAAAGCGACCAAACAAAATAAACGACTACAATCATGGAATGTTAAGATAATGTTAGTCATACGCTTAAAACAAGTACTAGTTGGCAGATGAAGGAGATCGCCTACGTGGATTTGGGTCGCGAAGTCAATATGGCCAACGACTTGGCACCAGAGCTGAGCAGGAGGAAACGAGCCCCAGTTCCTCGAAGAAGTCGTGATGAAGACGAAGAACGTCCGACTCCGTGCTCACCTATTCGATTCCACTGTTCTTCCTGCCCTAACATACGCCTCAGAGACCTGGGCCATACGAAAGCAGGATGAACACGCGATCAGCGTTGCGCGGCGTGGAATCGAGAGGACGATGCTCGGAGTGACACGACTCACGCAAGTGAGAGAAGGCCTCCGGAGTTCCGAGCTTGCCGACGTTCGAAGATCAGGGACGCTGTCGCGGCCAAGTTGTCGTAAATTAGGCGGGCCGGCCTCGTAATGCGGTTCGCTTCGCAGACACCTACTGGACGAGAGCCGCACTGATGGGATTCCGTGGAATGTCAAGAGGAGGCCCACCAACGCGTTGGTCGGGCATCTTCGTGAAAGCCCTCAACGAATGAACTCTTCGTGTCCCTCGAGCGAGGAGGATCCATTGGAGGACTCTGGCACGCGACAGGAGACGCTAGTGACGCCCGCTCGAGCAACTCAATGATCAATGGGTCGACAGGTGATACAGGTGAATTGAAAGATCCATTCCAATAAATTCCGATTGTTCAAAGTTATTTATAAAACTTAAAGGCAGACCACGTGCTTTGGGGAGAGCCAAAATTAAAGAGCCAGCCGCCATATTTAGTATAAGAAAAAGTTGCTTGACTGAAGTAGCCTTCTTGTTGAAAATCCTGATGTTACGTGGGGAATTGTACTGCTTATCAAATAAACATCGCGAAGCGCTGCGAAAGCACATGGCGCAATCTCAGCGTTTTCGGTGACAATCTCTCTTTTCTCTTTAACATAGGCTATAAAACCCTGCTGTCAGCTGAGAGAACAAGAATTTTGTTGTATCTGGATGTATCTAAGTTGCGTGCACATCTTCTGAAAGATGCAGTGCATGGAAATAAGAAGGCAAGATAGAATTATCCACTCTATCATCGGTAAACTGCAAGCAAGTAAAACCCTTACTTGTTTGTCTTCGCCGAGATTGGAGATGTGCTTTCTAGCAACAGTGACAACCCTTAATCTGGCAAGGTGATCGAGATCGGCTCCGAGACGCACTAAACGAGTCATCGACATCAGCTTCGCTTCTTCATCACGCTCGTAGTCGACCAGCGACAGGTGTCTGCGAACACACTCCAGAACCTGAAGTTCTCGAAGAAAGAGTATCCTGGATTTGCTCGAGTAGTCTACGATAAACTCACGTAGGTGTCCTTCTGGCCGGCGCTAACGGCCACGTCGACCATGGACCTTGCTGCCAGCACCATTGTGTTGTGGTTCTTCTGTTCCTCACAACGTTCGATCGCCTTTTTGAATATTGACTGGGCGACCTCGTAGTTCCCTCTGGAAGTGCATCGTCTTGCTTATGATGTCCCTCCTTTTGCCCTCCGCTCACCTGAACCTCTCTGCTCTTCCAACGAGTACCATCATATAGGCCTTCGAGCTGTGGTCATGAAAGAACCGTGACAAGGTGAGCGCACGCTTGGCCAGTTCCACGCATCGGTCCCATTTCTCGAACCCGGCCGCTAGTCTGAACAGAGTGAAATTCGTGTTGAAACGCTGGCCTCTGAACGACCACCCACATCGCCAATTTCGTGTAGGCTCGTTTGATCTGAGCCACAGCCCGCATCTGTTGAGCCAAGGTGAGTAGCTGCTGGTAGAAACCGTTGGCATCATCGAATCTCTCCAAGGACAGCAGGCAGTCACCGAGTTTCTCCAGCAGGAACAGCTCGCGTCGACCGTTGCTACCCTCTTGCGCCTGAAATCCGTGGAACGACGATTTTCTGGAAGGTGATTTGGTTAATGGGAACTTTGCTTGAGGTTTCGCCTCTGTACTTCTACTTCGAGCTACAGACGGAAACGTGAACGGAAAAAGACACTCTAATGTCAAAATGTCAAGCCTTTTTTGCACAATTAAGGTCGGTTAGAAAGCTATTAGATTGGAAAAAAGTCTTTTCATTTTTTTCACAGATTTATTACTTCACAACTACAAAGTCAAATTAATTGAGATAAACTCTATTTTGTTCTACTACACTTCTCCAAAGACGTGGTAATTTTTCTAATTCCTCTCGCGTAAAAGACTGCAGTTCTGAAATCGAATCACCGCTGAATCCAATTTTTGAGGTCCTCGTCCGTTTCAAAATATTTCTCTCCAATTTCTTCCTAGAGAGCGTGGAAGAAATAGCATTCGGGAGGGCCGAGGTCAGGGCTATACGGTGGATGTGGCATTACCTCCCAGCCCAGCTTCTTTATTGTTTCTCTTGTGAGTCTTGCAGCATGTCGCTTTGCGTTATCATGCAGGATCATCACCTTCGACTTCTCAGGCCTCTTTTCTTGGAAAGCTGCGGCGACTTTGTGGAGTTGGCCACTGTATGTGGCAGCAGTAAGTGTCTCTCCACTTCTGAGAGTTTGCCGATAAATCACTCCTCTGATATCCACCAAACACTCAAGAGAATCTTCCGTTCGTGAACATTGGGCTTGAGATCAGACTTAGGGCTCTCTCCCTTTTGTACCCATTGCCTTTTCCTCGGAAGTTGGCACACAGAACCCAGGACTCTTCGCCTGTCACAATCCGCGGAAGAAACGATTTTCTTCCTTATCTGGACAGAAGAGAAGCAGCGATGGAAAGCCGTCGACCTTTCTGAGTGTCTGACAGGGCATGTGGAATCCAAGCTCCAAATTTCCATGAAAGCCAAGATTCTTCAGATGGATCCCCACTATCCTATGAGACACTTCGAGCTTCTCTGCCAGCTGACGTGTCGTCTGCCAACTATCGGTACGAAGAAGATGGTGTAGTTCACTGTCGTCCAATCCAGTTGGTCTTCCTGACCATGCTTTGCCCTCAGTGAATAATTTCCCTTTAAGGACTTTCCGAACCACTCATAACAGGCGCGATGAGTAGTAGATCCCAAGCCATATATGTGGTTAATTTGGTCTGCTGCCTGACGTGCTGTGGATTCTTTAATGAATTCTTGAAGAATGCCGTGCTGAAAACGGCCATGAGGTAGATCTGGCATTGAGTTCGGAAGATTGGATGGATAACGAATTACAAGAAGAGTCTTAACCTGTGTCTGCGTGCGAACGGTAGACAAGTGTGATAGGATTACGAAATCAGCAATCAACATTGGCTGGTGCGTTTACAAGGGGAAGGGTAAAAAAATTTCGAAGTGTGAAGAGACTTTTTTTCCAACCTAATACTAGAGGCTAGTTTAGAAGCCAAGCTAGTTGAGGTTCACTCCAGGTTTTTGCGGTAACTGAGTTATTTAAGCAAAAAGCGGTTAAAATCTACGTAAATATTTTATTATATACTCTCAGAACGGGTCGAAGTAGTAGAGAAAACTTTGGAAAAATTGGCTTGATAGGTTTTCCAAAAGACTCAATATAAAAGGCACGTGACAAAGCTTTCTGCTTACATTCTGGTCTACCTAGTTTTAAGAAATAGTCCTATAGAAATAATACTTTTCGCTTTGTTGCAAAAACGCTTCAAGTAGTTGTTAGGAGGATGTTTAGTTGCGATCAAAACTTTTGCTCCAGGCGGGACTCGAACCCGCATCTTCTGCTTTCCGGGCAGCGATGTTCGCCTTACACCACCGGGATGAGCCGGCCGCTGATATCAGCATGGAACCGGTTAAGCCTTCGTAGAAATGATGTTTTCATACGATATCACGATATCACGGGTGAGTGCTAGTAGGCGAGATTGCTAGGAAGATATCGTGGATGTTCTGTTCGGTCAAAGCAGCGCCGGTGGTGTAAGGCGACCATCGCTGCCCGGAAAGCAGAAGGTTTCGAGTTCGAGTCCCGCCTGGCGCAAAAGTTTTGATCGCAACTAAACATCCTCCTAACAGCTTCTATCTTCTATAACAGCCGCTCTAGACTTAAGCAAAAATGAAAACTTTAAGTAGTACTTTTTCGGAGCTGTAATATTGGATTGGTACACTTACCAGCTCCTCTAAAAGACAGATTTCATGGCCCTTTGAGTAACGCCTTAGAGCTCGATATTTCTTTTCCTCATGACAAAAACAAATGACTGAGAATATGAAGCAAAGAGCGTCAAGAGTTGGGACATCTGACATTTTCACTCTGACCTAGGTCGGCTTTGACGTTCACTATAATAGGTACATTGATGAACAAACGTTAGAGTGCTCCCGAGATAAAAAAAATCGGAGCTACTCCATCGCTATGATTCGTCTGCGACCTCGTGCGTCATTGCCGTGTCCGCGCAAAATTACTGACCGCAGGAGGTGTTCACAACATTTAAAATTTGCTGGGCTACCGGCCGATATTTTGCTAGACATTTCAATCACGCGAATATTTTCCTCATTTCCCAAAGGGTCTTTGAAAGAGAAAAGGCTTATCAGATTTTTGTCCGATCGAACAGGGTCACAGACAGCTCGTCGTTGCAATACGGTCTAGAATCCAAGGTAAAATATCAACCTGCACAATTTCTTGGTTGGCTCCCAATAACAACCATATAGGATGACTACACTAGCTTATGGTTGCATGA
>CANDYH010000245.1:0-24998 GCA_947396885.1 Heligmosomoides polygyrus polygyrus | reverse complement strand
GTTTCTCCATTCCGGTGAAGAAACAGTTCGATTGAGGGTTTCATTCTATATCTTCCTCCTCGTTAGGGTGCTCTTAATCTTTGTGACGCCCTGCCCACCTAGTTCCATCTCATACTCTGCAACACAGTGCGTAGATTAGTTTCTGCTTGAAGCTTTCACAGGTTGATATGTTTGAGCAACCTTTCCTCAGGATTGTACCACACAGACCTAGATTTCTGGCAATGTGTTCCTTATTAGGCCCAGATTTTGTATTTTTAGGTGTTACTTGACCTGCCCGTTTTTTTTTCGCTGTGTGTTCTTCGCTGGTTTGTGATAAGTCTGTATTGACCTTATATAAGAGGAGTTGCTAACAATCTTCACCGTTCCCAACACAACACGTCGTAGTTCGCTGGTTATTAGCTAGAGACACGTTTAAGTTTCTCCATTCCGGTGAAGAAACAGTTCGATTGAGGGTTTCATTCTATACCTTCCTCCTCGTTAGGGTGCCCTTAATCTTTGTGACGCCCTGCCCACCTAGTTCCATCTCATACTCAGCAACACAGTGCGTAGATTATTTTCTGTTGGAAGCTTTCACAAGTAGATATATTTGGGCAACCTTTCAACACAATACGTCGTCGTTCGCTGCTCGTTAGCTAGAGACACGTTTAAGTTTCTCCATTTCGGTGAAGAAACAGTTCGATTGAGGGTTTCATTCTATATCTTCCTCCTCGTTAGGATGCTCTTAATCTTTGTGACGCCCTGCCCACCTAATTCCATCTCATACTCAGCAACACAGTGCGTAGATTATTTTCTGTTGGAAGCTTTCACATGTTGATATGTTTGAGCAACCTTTCCTCAGGATTGCACCACACAGACCTAGATTTCTGGCAATGTGTTCCTTATTAGGCCCAGATTTTGTATTTTTAGGTGTTACTTGACCTGCCCGTTTTTTTCGCTGTGTGTTCTTCGCTGGTTTGTGATAAGTCTGTATTGACCTTATATAAGAGGAGTTGCTAACAATCTTCACCGTTCCCAAAACAACACGTCGTAGTTCGCTGGTTGTTAGCTAGAGACACGTTTAAGTTTCTCCATTCCGGTGAAGAAACAGTTCGATTGAGGGTTTCATTCTATATCTTCCTCCTCGTTAGGGTGCTCTTAATCTTTGTGACGCCCTGCCCACCTAGTTCCATCTCATACTCTGCAACACAGTGCGTAGATTAGTTTCTGCTTGAAGCTTTCACAGGTTGATATGTTTGAGCAACCTTTCCTCAGGATTGTACCACACAGACCTAGATTTCTGGCAATGTGTTCCTTATTAGGCCCAGATTTTGTATTTTTAGGTGTTACTTGACCTGCCCGTTTTTTTCGCTGTGTGTTCTTCGCTGGTTTGTGATAAGTCTGTATTGACCTTATATAAGAGGAGTTGCTAACAATCTTAACCGTTCCCAAAACAACACGTCGTAGTTCGCTGGTTGTTAGCTAGAGACACGTTTAAGTTTCTCCATTCCGGTGAAGAAACAGTTCGATTGAGGGTTTCATTCTATATCTTCCTCCTCGTTAGGGTGCTCTTAATCTTTGTGACGCCCTGCCCACCTAGTTCCATCTCATACTCTGCAACACAGTGCGTAGATTAGTTTCTGCTTGAAGCTTTCACAGGTTGACATGTTTGAGCAACCTTTCCTCAGGATTGTACCACACAGACCTAGATTTCTGGCAATGTGTTCCTTATTAGGCCCAGATTTTGTATTTTTAGGTGTTACTTGACCTGCCCGTTTTTTTCGCTGTGTGTTCTTCGCTGGTTTGTGATAAGTCTGTATTGACCTTATATAAGAGGAGTTGCTAACAATCTTAACCGTTCCCAAAACAACACGTCGTAGTTCGCTGGTTGTTAGCTAGAGACACGTTTAAGTTTCTCCATTCCGGTGAAGAAACAGTTCGATTGAGGGTTTCATTCTATACCTTCCTCCTCGTTAGGGTGCCCTTAATCTTTGTGACGCCCTGCCCACCTAGTTCCATCTCATACTCAGCAACCCAGTGCGTAGATTATTTTCTGTTGGAAGCTTTCACAAGTAGATATATTTGGGCAACCTTTCAACACAATACGTCGTCGTTCGCTGCTCGCTAGCTAGAGACACGTTTAAGTTTCTCCATTTCGGTGAAGAAACAGTTCGATTGAGGGTTTCATTCTATATCTTCCTCCTCGTTAGGATGCTCTTAATCTTTGTGACGCCCTGCCCACCTAATTCCATCTCATACTCAGCAACACAGTGCGTAGATTATTTTCTGTTGGAAGCTTTCACATGTTGATATGTTTGAGCAACCTTTCCTCAGGATTGCACCACACAGACCTAGATTTCTGGCAATGTGTTCCTTATTAGGCCCAGATTTTGTAAAATTTCTTAGGTGTTCCTTGATCTTCCCGGCTTTTCAGCTTTGCGTTCATTTTTGGTTTGTGGTAAATCTGTATTGACCTTGTATAAGAGGAGTTGTGTACAATCTCCACCGTTCCCAAAACAACGCTTCGTAGATCGCTCCTCGTTAGCTAGAGACTCGTTTAAGTTTCTCCATTCCGGTGAAGAAAAAGTTCCATTGAGGGTTTCATTCTATATCTTCCTCCTCGTTAGGGGGCTCTTAATCTTTGTGACGCCCTGCCCACCTAGTTGCATCTCATACTCTGCAGCACAGTGCGTAGATTATTTTCTGCTTGAAGCTTTCCCAAGTTGATATGTTTGAGCAACCTTTCCTCAGGATTGTACCACACAGACCTAGATTTCTGGCAATGTGTTCCTTATTAGGCCCAGTTTTTGAAGAATTTTTTAGGCGTTCCTTGATCTTCCCGGCTTTTCAGCTTTGCGTTCATTTTTGGTTTGTGGTAAATCTATATTGACTTACATAAGAGGAGTTGTTAACAATCTTCACCGTTCCCAACACAACACGTCGTAGTTCGCTCCTCGTTAGGTAGACACACGTTTAAGTTTCTCCATTCCGGTGAAGATACAGTTCGATTGAGGGTTTCATTCTATGTCTTCCTCCTCGTCAGGATGCTCTTAATCTTTTTGACGCCCTGCCCACCTAATTCCATCTCATACTCAGCAACACAGTGCGTAGACTATTTTCTGTTGGAAGCTTTCACATGTTGATATGTTTGAGCAACCTTTCCTCAGGATTGCACCACACAGACCTAGATTTCTGGCTATGTGTTCCTTATTAGGCCCAGATTTTGTATTTTTAGGTGTTACTTGACCTGCCCGTTTTTTTTTCGCTGTGTGTCCTTCGCTGGTTTGTGATAAGTCTGTATTGACCTTATATAAGAGGAGTTGCTAACAATCTTCACCGTTCCCAAAACAACACGTCGTAGTTCGCTGGTTGTTAGCTAGAGACACGTTTAAGTTTCTCCATTCCGGTGAAGAAACAGTTCGATTGATGGTTTCATTCTATACCTTCCTCCTCGTTAGGGTGCCCTTAATCTTTGTGACGCCCTGCCCACCTAGTTCCATCTCATACTCAGCAACACAGTGCGTAGATTATTTTCTGTTGGAAGCTTTCACAAGTAGATATATTTGGGCAACCTTTCAACACAATACGTCGTCGTTCGCTGCTCGCTAGCTAGAGACACGTTTAAGTTTCTCCATTTCGGTGAAGAAACAGTTCGATTGAGGGTTTCATTCTATATCTTCCTCCTCGTTAGGATGCTCTTAATCTTTGTGACGCCCTGCCCACCTAATTCCATCTCATACTCAGCAACACAGTGCGTAGATTATTTTCTGTTGGAAGCTTTCACATGTTGATATGTTTGAGCAACCTTTCCTCAGGATTGCACCACACAGACCTAGATTTCTGGCAATGTGTTCCTTATTAGGCCCAGATTTTGTAAAATTTCTTAGGTGTTCCTTGATCTTCCCGGCTTTTCAGCTTTGCGTTCATTTTTGGTTTGTGGTAAATCTGTATTGACCTTGTATAAGAGGAGTTGTGTACAATCTCCACCGTTCCCAAAACAACGCTTCGTAGATCGCTCCTCGTTAGCTAGAGACTCGTTTAAGTTTCTCCATTCCGGTGAAGAAAAAGTTCCATTGAGGGTTTCATTCTATATCTTCCTCCTCGTTAGGGTGCTCTTAATCTTTGTGACGCCCTGCCCACCTAGTTGCATCTCATACTCTGCAGCACAGTGCGTAGATTATTTTCTGCTTGAAGCTTTCCCAAGTTGATATGTTTGAGCAACCTTTCCTCAGGATTGTACCACACAGACCTAGATTTCTGGCAATGTGTTCCTTATTAGGCCCAGATTTTGAAGAATTTTTTAGGCGTTCCTTGATCTTCCCGGCTTTTCAGCTTTGCGTTCATTTTTGGTTTGTGGTAAATCTATATTGACTTACATAAGAGGAGTTGTTAACAATCTTCACCGTTCCCAACACAACACGTCGTAGTTCGCTCCTCGTTAGGTAGACACACGTTTAAGTTTCTCCATTCCGGTGAAGAAACAGTTCGATTGAGGGTTTCATTCTATGTCTTCCTCCTCGTCAGGATGCTCTTAATCTTTTTGACGCCCTGCCCACCTAATTCCATCTCATATTCAGCAACACAGTGCGTAGATTATTTTCTGCTTGAAGCTTTCCCAAGTTGATATGTTTGAGCAACCTTTCCTCAGGATTGTACCACACAGACCTAGATTTCTGGCAATGTGTTCCTTATTAGGCCCAGATTTTGAAGAATTTTTTAGGCGTTCCTTGATCTTCCCGGCTTTTCAGCTTTGCGTTCATTTTTGGTTTGTGGTAAATCTATATTGACTTACATAAGAGGAGTTGTTAACAATCTTCACCGTTCCCAACACAACACGTCGTAGTTCGCTCCTCGTTAGGTAGACACACGTTTAAGTTTCTCCATTCCGGTGAAGAAACAGTTCGATTGAGGGTTTCATTCTATGTCTTCCTCCTCGTCAGGATGCTCTTAATCTTTTTGACGCCCTGCCCACCTAATTCCATCTCATACTCAGCAACACAGTGCGTAGACTATTTTCTGTTGGAAGCTTTCACATGTTGATATGTTTGAGCAACCTTTCCTCAGGATTGCACCACACAGACCTAGATTTCTGGCTATGTGTTCCTTATTAGGCCCAGATTTTGTATTTTTAGGTGTTACTTGACCTGCCCGTTTTTTTCACTGTGTGTCCTTCGCTGGTTTGTGATAAGTCTGTATTGACCTTATATAAGAGGAGTTGCTAACAATCTTCACCGTTCCCAAAACAACACGTCGTAGTTCGCTGGTTGTTAGCTAGAGACACGTTTAAGTTTCTCCATTCCGGTGAAGAAACAGTTCGATTGATGGTTTCATTCTATACCTTCCTCCTCGTTAGGGTGCCCTTAATCTTTGTGACGCCCTGCCCACCTAGTTCCATCTCATACTCAGCAACACAGTGCGTAGATTATTTTCTGTTGGAAGCTTTTCACAAGTAGATATATTTGGGCAACCTTTCAACACAATACGTCGTCGTTCGCTGCTCGTTAGCTAGAGACACGTTTAAGTTTCTCCATTTCGGTGAAGAAACAGTTCGATTGAGGGTTTCATTCTATATCTTCCTCCTCGTTAGGATGCTCTTAATCTTTGTGACGCCCTGCCCACCTAATTCCATCTCATACTCAGCAACACAGTGCGTAGATTATTTTCTGTTGGAAGCTTTCACATGTTGATATGTTTGAGCAACCTTTCCTCAGGATTGCACCACACAGACCTAGATTTCTGGCAATGTGTTCCTTATTAGGCCCAGATTTTGTAAAATTTCTTAGGTGTTCCTTGATCTTCCCGGCTTTTCAGCTTTGCGTTCATTTTTGGTTTGTGGTAAATCTGTATTGACCTTGTATAAGAGGAGTTGTGTACAATCTCCACCGTTCCCAAAACAACGCTTCGTAGATCGCTCCTCGTTAGCTAGAGACTCGTTTAAGTTTCTCCATTCCGGTGAAGAAACAGTTCGATTGATGGTTTCATTCTATACCTTCCTCCTCGTTAGGGTGCTCTTAATCTTTGTGACGCCCTGCCCACCTAGTTGCATCTCATACTCTGCAGCACAGTGCGTAGATTATTTTCTGCTTGAAGCTTTCCCAAGTTGATATGTTTGAGCAACCTTTCCTCAGGATTGTACCACACAGACCTAGATTTCTGGCAATGTGTTCCTTATTAGGCCCAGATTTTGAAGAATTTTTTAGGCGTTCCTTGATCTTCCCGGCTTTTCAGCTTTGCGTTCATTTTTGGTTTGTGGTAAATCTATATTGACTTACATAAGAGGAGTTGTTAACAATCTTCACCGTTCCCAACACAACACGTCGTAGTTCGCTCCTCGTTAGCTAGACACACGTTTAAGTTTCTCCATTCCGGTGAAGAAACAGTTCGATTGAGGGTTTCGTTCTATGTCTTCCTCCTCGTCAGGATGCTCTTAATCTTTTTGACGCCCTGCCCACCTAATTCCATCTCATACTCAGCAACACAGTGCGTAGACTATTTTCTGTTGGAAGCTTTCACATGTTGATATGTTTGAGCAACCTTTCCTCAGGATTGCACCACACAGACCTAGATTTCTGGCAATGTGTTCCTTATTAGGCCCAGATTTTTGTATTTTTAGGTGTTACTTGACCTGCCCGTTTTTTTCGCTGTGTGTTCTTCGCTGGTTTGTGATAAGTCTGTATTGACCTTATATAAGAGGAGTTGCTAACAATCTTCACCGTTCCCAAAACAACACGTCGTAGTTCGCTGGTTGTTAGCTAGAGACACGTTTAAGTTTCTCCATTCCGGTGAAGAAACAGTTCGATCGATGGTTTCATTCTATACCTTCCTCCTCGTTAGGGTGCCCTTAATCTTTGTGACGCCCTGCCCACCTAGTTCCATCTCATACTCAGCAACACAGTGCGTAGATTATTTTCTGTTGGAAGCTTTCACGAGTAGATATATTTGGGCAACCTTTCAACACAATACGTCGTCGTTCGCTGCTCGTTAGCTAGAGACACGTTTAAGTTTCTCCATTTCGGTGAAGAAACAGTTCGATTGAGGGTTTCATTCTATATCTTCCTCCTCGTTAGGATGCTCTTAATCTTTGTGACGCCCTGCCCACCTAATTCCATCTCATACTCAGCAACACAGTGCGTAGATTATTTTCTGTTGGAAGCTTTCCCAAGTTGATATGTTTGAGCAACCTTTCCTCAGGATTGTACCACACAGACCTAGATTTCTGGCAATGTGTTCCTTATTAGGCCCAGATTTTGTAAAATTTCTTAGGTGTTCCTTGATCTTCCCGGCTTTTCAGCTTTGCGTTCATTTTTGGTTTGTGGTAAATCTGTATTGACCTTGTATAAGAGGAGTTGTGTACAATCTCCACCGTTCCCAAAACAACGCTTCGTAGATCGCTCCTCGTTAGCTAGAGACTCGTTTAAGTTTCTCCATTCCGGTGAAGAAACAGTTCGATTGATGGTTTCATTCTATACCTTCCTCCTCGTTAGGGTGCTCTTAATCTTTGTGACGCCCTGCCCACCTAGTTGCATCTCATACTCTGCAGCACAGTGCGTAGATTATTTTCTGCTTGAAGCTTTCCCAAGTTGATATGTTTGAGCAACCTTTCCTCAGGATTGTACCACACAGACCTAGATTTCTGGCAATGTGTTCCTTATTAGGCCCAGATTTTGTAAAATTTCTTAGGTGTTCCTTGATCTTCCCGGCTTTTCAGCTTTGCGTTCATTTTTGGTTTGTGGTAAATCTGTATTGACCTTGTATAAGAGGAGTTGTGTACAATCTCCACCGTTCCCAAAACAACGCTTCGTAGATCGCTCCTCGTTAGCTAGACCCTCGTTTAAGTTTCTCCATTCCGGTGAAGAAAAAGTTCCATTGAGGGTTTCATTCTATATCTTCCTCCTCGTTAGGGTGCTCTTAATCTTTGTGACGCCCTGCCCACCTAGTTGCATCTCATACTCAGCAATACAGTGCGTAGATTATTTTCTGTTGGAAGCTTTCACATGTTGATATGTTTGAGCAACCTTTCCTCAGGATTGCGCCACACAGACCTAGATTTCTGGCAATGTGTTCCTTATTAGGCCCAGATTTTGTATTTTTAGGTGTTACTTGACCTGCCCGTTTTTTTCGCTGTGTGTTCTTCGCTGGTTTGTGATAAGTCTGTATTGACCTTATATAAGAGGAGTTGCTAACAATCTTCACCGTTCCCAAAACAACACGTCGTAGTTCGCTGGTTGTTAGCTAGAGACACGTTTAAGTTTCTCCATTCCGGTGAAGAAACAGTTCGATTGATGGTTTCATTCTATACCTTCCTCCTCGTTAGGGTGCTCTTAATCTTTGTGACGCCCTGCCCACCTAGTTGCATCTCATACTCTGCAGCACAGTGCGTAGATTATTTTCTGCTTGAAGCTTTCCCAAGTTGATATGTTTGAGCAACCTTTCCTCAGGATTGTACCACACAGACCTAGATTTCTGGCAATGTGTTCCTTATTAGACCCATATTTTGAAGAATTTTTTAGGCGTTCCTTGATCTTCCCGGCTTTTCAGCTTTGCGTTCATTTTTGGTTTGTGGTAAATCTATATTGACTTACATAAGAGGAGTTGTTAACAATCTTCACCGTTCCCAACACAACACGTCGTAGTTCGCTCCTCGTTAGCTAGACACACGTTTAAGTTTCTCCATTCCGGTGAAGAAACAGTTCGATTGAGGGTTTCATTCTATGTCTTCCTCCTCGTCAGGATGCTCTTAATCTTTTTGACGCCCTGCCCACCTAGTTCCATCTCATACTCAGCAACACAGTGCGTAGATTATTTTCTGTTGGAAGCTTTCACAAGTAGATATGTTTGAGCAACCTTTCCTCAGGATTGCACCACACAGACCTAGATTTCTGGCAATGTGTTCCTTATTAGGCCCAGATTTTGTAAATTTTCTTAGGTGTTCCTCGATCTTCCCGGCTTTTCAGCTTTGCGTTCATTTTTGGTTTGTGGTAAATCTATATTGACTTACATAAGAGGAGTTGTTAACAATCTTCACCGTTCGTTCCCAACACAACACGTAGTAGTTCGCTCCTCGTTAGCTAGAGGCTCGTTTAAGTTTCTCCATTCCGGTGAAGAAACAGTTCGATTGAGGGTTTCATTCTATATCTTCCTCCTCGCTAGGGTGCTCTTAATCTTTGTGACGCCCTGCCCACCTAATTCCATCTCATACTCAGCAACACAGTGCGTAGATTATTTTCTGTTGGAAGCTTTCACATGTTGATATGTTTGAGCAACCTTTCCTCAGGATTGTACCACACAGACCTAGATTTCTGGCAATGTGTTCCTTATTAGGCCCAGATTTTGTAGAATTTTTTAGGTGTTACTTTACCTGCCCGTTTTTTTCGCTGTGTGTTCTTGGCTGGTTTGTGATAAGTCTGTATTGACCTTATATAAGAGGAGTTGTGTACAATCTCCACCGTTCCCAAAACAACGCGTCGTAGATCGCTGGTTGTTAGCTAGAGACATGTTTTAGTTTCTCCATTGCGGTGAGGAAACAGTTCGACTGAGGGTTTCATTCTATATCTTCCTCCTCGTTAGGGTGCTCTTAATCTTTGTGACGCCCTGCCCACCTAGTTGCATCTCATACTCTGCAGCACAGTGCGTAGATTATTTTCTGCTTGAAGCTTTCACAAGTTGATATGTTTGAGCAACCTTTCCTCAGGATTGTACCACACAGACCTAGATTTCTGGCAATGTGTTCCTTATTAGGCCCAGATTTTGAAGAATTTTTTAGGCGTTCCCTGATCTTCCCGGCTTTTTAGCTTTGCGTTCATTTTTGGTTTGTGATAAGTCTGCATTGACCTTGTATAAGAGGAGTTGTGTACAATCTCCACCGTTCCCAAAACAACGCTTCGTAGATCGCTGGTTGTTAGCTAGAGACATGTTTTAGTTTCTCCATTCCGGTGAGGAAACAGTTCGATTGAGGGTTTCATTCTATATCTTCCTCCTCGCTAGGGTGCTCTTAATCTTTGTGACGCCCTGCCCACCTAGTTCCATCTCATACTCTGCAACACAGAGCTTAGATTATTTTCTGTTGGAAGCTTTCACAAGTAGATATATTTGGGCAACCTTTCCTCATGATTGTACCACACAGACCTAGATTTCTGGCAATGTGTTCCTTATTAGGCCCAGATTTTGTATTTTTAGGTGTTACTTGACCTGCCCGTTTTTTTCGCTGTGTGTTCTTCGCTGGTTTGTGATAAGTCTGTATTGACCTTATATAAGAGGAGTTGCTAACAATCTTCACCGTTCCCAAAACAACACGTCGTAGTTCGCTGGTTGTTAGCTAGAGACACGTTTAAGTTTCTCCATTCCGGTGAAGAAACAGTTCGATTGAGGGTTTCATTCTATATCTTCCTCCTCGTTAGGGTGCTCTTAATCTTTGTGACGCCCTGCCCACCTAGTTCCATCTCATACTCTGCAACACAGTGCTTAGATTATTTTCTGTTGGAAGCTTTCACAAGTAGATATATTTGGGCAACCTTTCAACACAACACGTCGTAGTTCGCTCCTCGTTAGCTAGACACACGTTTAAGTTTCTCCATTCCGGTGAAGAAACAGTTCGATTGAGGGTTTCATTCTATGTCTTCCTCCTCGTCAGGATGCTCTTAATCTTTTTGACGCCCTGCCCACCTATTTCCATCTCATACTCAGCAACACAGTGCGTAGATTATTTTCTGTTGGAAGCTTTCACATGTTGATGTGTTTGAGCAACCTTTCCTCAGGATTGCACCACACAGACCTAGATTTCTGGCAATGTGTTCCTTATTAGGCCCAGATTTTGTATTTTTAGGTGTTACTTGACCTGCCCGTTTTTTTCGCTGTGTGTTCTTCGCTGGTTTGTGATAAGTCTGTATTGACCTTATATAAGAGGAGTTGCTAACAATCTTCACCGTTCCCAAAACAACACGTCGTAGTTCGCTGGTTGTTAGCTAGAGACACGTTTAAGTTTCTCCATTCCGGTGAAGAAACAGTTCGATTGATGGTTTCATTCTATACCTTCCTCCTCGTTAGGGTGCCCTTAATCTTTGTGACGCCCTGCCCACCTAGTTCCATCTCATACTCAGCAACACAGTGCGTAGATTATTTTCTGTTGGAAGCTTTCACAAGTGGATATATTTGGGCAACCTTTCAACACAATACGTCGTCGTTCGCTGCTCGTTAGCTAGAGACACGTTTAAGTTTCTCCATTTCGGTGAAGAAACAGTTCGATTGAGGGTTTCATTCTATATCTTCCTCCTCGTTAGGATGCTCTTAATCTTTGTGATGCCCTGCCCACCTAATTCCATCTCATACTCAGCAACACAGTGCGTAGATTATTTTCTGTTGGAAGCTTTCACATGTTGATATGTTTGAGCAACCTTTCCTCAGGATTGCACCACACAGACCTAGATTTCTGGCAATGTGTTCCTTATTAGGCCCAGATTTTGTAAAATTTCTTAGGTGTTCCTTGATCTTCCCGGCTTTTCAGCTTTGCGTTCATTTTTGGTTTGTGGTAAATCTGTATTGACCTTGTATAAGAGGAGTTGTGTACAATCTCCACCGTTCCCAAAACAACGATTCGTAGATCGCTCCTCGTTAGCTAGAGACTCGTTTAAGTTTCTCCATTCCGGTGAAGAAAAAGTTCCATTGAGGGTTTCATTCTATATCTTCCTCCTCGTTAGGGTGCTCTTAATCTTTGTGACGCCCTGCCCACCTAGTTGCATCTCATACTCTGCAACACAGTGCGTAGATTATTTTCTGCTTGAAGCTTTCCCAAGTTGATATGTTTGAGCAACCTTTCCTCAGGATTGTACCACACAGACCTAGATTTCTGGCAATGTGTTCCTTATTAGGCCCAGATTTTGAAGAATTTTTTAGGCGTTCCTTGATCTTCCCGGCTTTTCAGCTTTGCGTTCATTTTTGGTTTGTGGTAAATCTATATTGACTTACATAAGAGGAGTTGTGTACAATCTCCACCGTTCCCAAAACAACGCTTCGTAGATCGCTCCTCGTTAGCTAGAGACTCGTTTAAGTTTCTCCATTCCGGTGAGGAAACAGTTCGATTGAGGGTTTCATTCTATACCTTCCTCCTCGTTAGGGTGCTCTTAATCTTTGTGACGCCCTGCCCACCTAGTTCCATCTCATACTCTGCAACACAGAGCTTAGATTATTTTCTGTTGGAAGCTTTCACAAGTAGATATATTTGGGCAACCTTTCCTCATGATTGTACCACACAGACCTAGATTTCTGGCAATGTGTTCCTTATTAGGCCCAGATTTTGTATTTTTAGGTGTTACTTGACCTGCCCGTTTTTTTCGCTGTGTGTTCTTCGCTGGTTTGTGATAAGTCTGTATTGACCTTATATAAGAGGAGTTGCTAACAATCTTCACCGTTCCCAAAACAACACGTCGTAGTTCGCTGGTTGTTAGCTAGAGACACGTTTAAGTTTCTCCATTCCGGTGAAGAAACAGTTCGATTGAGGGTTTCATTCTATATCTTCCTCCTCGTTAGGGTGCTCTTAATCTTTGTGACGCCCTGCCCACCTAGTTCCATCTCATACTCTGCAACACAGTGCTTAGATTATTTTCTGTTGGAAGCTTTCACAAGTAGATATATTTGGGCAACCTTTCAACACAATACGTCGTCGTTCGCTGCTCGTTAGCTAGAGACACGTTTAATTTTCTCCATTTCGGTGAAGAAACAGTTCGATTGAGGGTTTCATTCTATATCTTCCTCTTCTTTAGGATGCTCTTAATCTTTGTGACGCCCTGCCCACCTATTCCATCTCATACTCTGCAGCACAGTGCGTAGATTAGTTTCTGCTTGAAGCTTTCACAGGTTGATATGTTTGAGCAACCTTTCCTCAGGATTGTACCACACAGACCTAGATTTCTGGCAATGTGTTCCTTATTAGGCCCAGATTTTGTATTTTTAGGTGTTACTTGACCTGCCCGTTTTTTTTCGCTGTGTGTTCTTCGCTGGTTTGTGATAAGTCTGTATTGACCTTATATAAGAGGAGTTGCTAACAATCTTCACCGTTCCCAACACAACACGTCGTAGTTCGCTGGTTATTAGCTAGAGACACGTTTAAGTTTCTCCATTCCGGTGAAGAAACAGTTCGATTGAGGGTTTCATTCTATACCTTCCTCCTCGTTAGGGTGCCCTTAATCTTTGTGACGCCCTGCCCACCTAGTTCCATCTCATACTCAGCAACACAGTGCGTAGATTATTTTCTGTTGGAAGCTTTCACAAGTAGATATATTTGGGCAACCTTTCAACACAATACGTCGTCGTTCGCTGCTCGTTAGCTAGAGACACGTTTAAGTTTCTCCATTTCGGTGAAGAAACAGTTCGATTGAGGGTTTCATTCTATATCTTCCTCCTCGTTAGGATGCTCTTAATCTTTGTGACGCCCTGCCCACCTAATTCCATCTCATACTCAGCAACACAGTGCGTAGATTATTTTCTGTTGGAAGCTTTCACATGTTGATATGTTTGAGCAACCTTTCCTCAGGATTGCACCACACAGACCTAGATTTCTGGCAATGTGTTCCTTATTAGGCCCAGATTTTGTAAAATTTCTTAGGTGTTCCTTGATCTTCCCGGCTTTTCAGCTTTGCGTTCATTTTTGGTTTGTGGTAAATCTGTATTGACCTTGTATAAGAGGAGTTGTGTACAATCTCCACCGTTCCCAAAACAACAACGCTTCGTAGATCGCTCCTCGTTAGCTAGAGACTCGTTTAAGTTTCTCCATTCCGGTGAAGAAAAAGTTCCATTGAGGGTTTCATTCTATATCTTCCTCCTCGTTAGGGTGCTCTTAATCTTTGTGACGCCCTGCCCACCTAGTTGCATCTCATACTCTGCAGCACAGTGCGTAGATTATTTTCTGCTTGAAGCTTTCCCAAGTTGATATGTTTGAGCAACCTTTCCTCAGGATTGTACCACACAGACCTAGATTTCTGGCAATGTGTTCCTTATTAGACCCAGATTTTGAAGAATTTTTTAGGCGTTCCTTGATCTTCCCGGCTTTTCAGCTTTGCGTTCATTTTTGGTTTGTGGTAAATCTATATTGACTTACATAAGAGGACTTGTTAACAATCTTCACCGTTCCCAACACAACACGTCGTAGTTCGCTCCTCGTTAGCTAGACACACGTTTAAGTTTCTCCATTCCGGTGAAGAAACAGTTCGATTGAGGGTTTCATTCTATGTCTTCCTCCTCGTCAGGATGCTCTTAATCTTTTTGACGCCCTGCCCACCTAATTCCATCTCATACTCAGCAACACAGTGCGTAGATTATTTTCTGTTGGAAGCTTTCACATGTTGATATGTTTGAGCAACCTTTCCTCAGGATTGCACCACACAGACCTAGATTTCTGGCAATGTGTTCCTTATTAGGCCCAGATTTTGTATTTTTAGGTGTTACTTGACCTGCCCGTTTTTTTTCGCTGTGTGTTCTTCGCTGGTTTGTGATAAGTCTGTATTGACCTTATATAAGAGGAGTTGCTAACAATCTTCACCGTTCCCAAAACAACACGTCGTAGTTCGCTGGTTGTTAGCTAGAGACACGTTTAAGTTTCTCCATTCCGGTGAAGAAACAGTTCGATTGATGGTTTCATTCTATACCTTCCTCCTCGTTAGGGTGCCCTTAATCTTTGTGACGCCCTGCCCACCTAGTTCCATCTCATACTCAGCAACACAGTGCGTAGATTATTTTCTGTTGGAAGCTTTCACAAGTAGATATATTTGGGCAACCTTTCAACACAATACGTCGTCGTTCGCTGCTCGTTAGCTAGAGACACGTTTAAGTTTCTCCATTTCGGTGAAGAAAAAGTTCCATTGAGGGTTTCATTCTATATCTTCCTCCTCGTTAGGGTGCTCTTAATCTTTGTGACGCCTGCCCACCTAGTTGCATCTCATACTCTGCAACACAGTGCGTAGATTATTTTCTGCTTGAAGCTTTCCCAAGTTGATATGTTTGAGCAACCTTTCCTCAGGATTGTACCACACAGACCTAGATTTCTGGCAATGTGTTCCTTATTAGGCCCAGATTTTGAAGAATTTTTTAGGCGTTCCTTGATCTTCCCGGCTTTTCAGCTTTGCGTTCATTTTTGGTTTGTGGTAAATCTATATTGACTTACATAAGAGGAGTTGTGTACAATCTCCACCGTTCCCAAAACAACGCTTCGTAGATCGCTCCTCGTTAGCTAGAGACTCGTTTAAGTTTCTCCATTCCGGTGAAGAAACAGTTCGATTGAGGGTTTCATTCTATATCTTCCTCCTCGTCAGGATGCTCTTAATCTTTTTGACGCCCTGCCCACCTAATTCCATCTCATACTCAGCAACACAGTGCGTAGATTATTTTCTGTTGGAAGCTTTCACATGTTGATATGTTTGAGCAACCTTTCCTCAGGATTGCGCCACACAGACCTAGATTTCTGGCAATGTGTTCCTTATTAGGCCCAGATTTTGTATTTTTAGGTGTTACTTGACCTGCCCGTTTTTTTCGCTGTGTGTTCTTCGCTGGTTTGTGATAAGTCTGTATTGACCTTATATAAGAGGAGTTGCTAACAATCTTCACCGTTCCCAAAACAACACGTCGTAGTTCGCTGGTTGTTAGCTAGAGACACGTTTAAGTTTCTCCATTCCGGTGAAGAAACAGTTCGATTGATGGTTTCATTCTATACCTTCCTCCTCGTTGGGGTGCCCTTAATCTTTGTGACGCCCTGCCCACCTAGTTCCATCTCATACTCAGCAACACAGTGCGTAGATTATTTTCTGTTGGAAGCTTTCACATGTTGATATGTTTGAGCAACCTTTCCTCAGGATTGCACCACACAGACCTAGATTTCTGGCAATGTGTTCCTTATTAGGCCCAGATTTTTGTAAAGTTTCTTAGGTGTTCCTTGATCTTCCCGGCTTTTCAGCTTTGCGTTCATTTTTGGTTTGTGGTAAATCTGTATTGACCTTGTATAAGAGGAGTTGTGTACAATCTCCACCGTTCCCAAAACAACGCTTCGTAGATAGCTCCTCGTTAGCTAGAGACTCGTTTAAGTTTCTCCATTCCGGTGAAGAAACAGTTCGATTGATGGTTTCATTCTATACCTTCCTCCTCGTTGGGGTGCCCTTAATCTTTGTGACGCCCTGCCCACCTAGTTCCATCTCATACTCAGCAGCACTGTGCGTAGATTATTTTCTGCTTGAAGCTTTCACAAGTTGATATGTTTGAGCAACCTTTCCTCAGGATTGTACCACACAGACCTAGATTTCTGGCAATGTGTTCCTTATTAGGCCCAGATTTTGAAGAATTTTTTAGGCGTTCCTTGATCTTCCCGGCTTTTCAGCTTTGCGTTCATTTTTGGTTTGTGGTAAATCTATATTGACTTACATAAGAGGAGTTGTTAACAATCTTCACCGTTCCCAACACAACACGTCGTAGTTCGCTCCTCGTTAGCTAGACACACGTTTAAGTTTCTCCATTCCGGTGAAGAAACAGTTCGATTGAGGGTTTTATTCTATATCTTCCCCCTCGTCAGGATGCTCTTAATCTTTTTGACGCCCTGCCCACCTAATTCCATCTCATACTCAGCAACACAGTGCGTAGATTATTTTCTGTTGGAAGCTTTCACATGTTGATATGTTTGAGCAACCTTTCCTCAGGATTGCACCACACAGACCTAGATTTCTGGCAATGTGTTCCTTATTAGGCCCAGATTTTGTATTTTTAGGTGTTACTTGACCTGCCCGTTTTTTTCGCTGTGTGTTCTTCGCTGGTTTGTGATAAGTCTGTATTGACCTTATATAAGAGGAGTTGCTAACAATCTTCACCGTTCCCAAAACAACACGTCGTAGTTCGCTGGTTGTTAGCTAGAGACACGTTTAAGTTTCTCCATTCCGGTGAAGAAACAGTTCGATTGATGGTTTCATTCTATACCTTCCTCCTCGTTAGGGTGCCCTTAATCTTTGTGACGCCCTGCCCACCTAGTTCCATCTCATACTCAGCAACACAGTGCGTAGATTATTTTCTGTTGGAAGCTTTCACAAGTAGATATATTTGGGCAACCTTTCAACACAATACGTCGTCGTTCGCTGCTCGTTAGCTAGAGACACGTTTAAGTTTCTCCATTTCGGTGAAGAAACAGTTCGATTGAGGGTTTCATTCTATATCTTCCTCCTCGTTAGGATGCTCTTAATCTTTGTGACGCCCTGCCCACCTAATTCCATCTCATACTCAGCAACACAGTGCGTAGATTATTTTCTGTTGGAAGCTTTCACATGTTGATATGTTTGAGCAACCTTTCCTCAGGATTGCACCACACAGACCTAGATTTCTGGCAATGTGTTCCTTATTAGGCCCAGATTTTGTAAAATTTCTTAGGTGTTCCTTGATCTTCCCGGCTTTTCAGCTTTGCGTTCATTTTTGGTTTGTGGTAAATCTGTATTGACCTTGTATAAGAGGAGTTGTGCACAATCTCCACCGTTCCCAAAACAACGCTTCGTAGATCGCTCCTCGTTAGCTAGAGACTCGTTTAAGTTTCTCCATTCCGGTGAAGAAAAAGTTCCATTGAGGGTTTCATTCTATATCTTCCTCCTCGTTAGGGTGCTCTTAATCTTTGTGACGCCCTGCCCACCTAGTTGCATCTCATACTCTGCAGCACAGTGCGTAGATTATTTTCTGCTTGAAGCTTTCCCAAGTTGATATGTTTGAGCAACCTTTCCTCAGGATTGTACCACACAGACCTAGATTTCTGGCAATGTGTTACTTATTAGGCCCAGATTTTGAAGAATTTTTTAGGCGTTCCTTGATCTTCCCGGCTTTTCAGCTTTGCGTTCATTTTTGGTTTGTGGTAAATCTATATTGACTTACATAAGAGGAGTTGTTAACAATCTTCACCGTTCCCAACACAACACGTCGTAGTTCGCTCCTCGTTAGCTAGACACACGTTTAAGTTTCTCCATTCCGGTGAAGAAACAGTTCGATTGAGGGTTTCATTCTATATCTTCCTCCTCGTCAGGATGCTCTTAATCTTTGTGACGCCCTGCCCACCTAATTCCATCTCATACTCTGCAGCACAGTGCGTAGATTATTTTCTGCTTGAAGCTTTCACAAGTTGATATGTTTGAGCAACCTTTCCTCAGGATTGTACCACACAGACC
The DNA here is from genome assembly GCA_947396885.1 of Heligmosomoides polygyrus polygyrus. Classification (NCBI taxonomy): domain Eukaryota; kingdom Metazoa; phylum Nematoda; class Chromadorea; order Rhabditida; family Heligmosomidae; genus Heligmosomoides; species Heligmosomoides polygyrus. The sequence goes on along the minus strand of CANDYH010000245.1, from coordinate 6,855 downwards.
TAGATTTCTGGCAATGTGTTCCTTATTAGGCCCAGATTTTGTATTTTTAGGTGTTACTTGACCTGCCCGTTTTTTTTCGCTGTGTGTTCTTCGCTGGTTTGTGATAAGTCTGTATTGACCTTATATAAGAGGAGTTGCTAACAATCTTCACCGTTCCCAAAACAACACGTCGTAGTTCGCTGGTTGTTAGCTAGAGACACGTTTAAGTTTCTCCATTCCGGTGAAGAAACAGTTCGATTGAGGGTTTCATTCTATATCTTCCTCCTCGTTAGGGTGCTCTTAATCTTTGTGACGCCCAGCCCACCTAGTTCCATCTCATACTCTGCAACACAGAGCTTAGATTATTTTCTGTTGGAAGCTTTCACAAGTAGATATATTTGGGCAACCTTTCAACACAATACGTCGTCGTTCGCTGCTCGTTAGCTAGAGACACGTTTAAGTTTCTCCATTTCGGTGAAGAAACAGTTCGATTGAGGGTTTCATTCTATATCTTCCTCTTCTTTAGGATGCTCTTAATCTTTGTGACGCCCTGCCCACCTATTCCATCTCATACTCTGCAGCACAGTGCGTAGATTAGTTTCTGCTTGAAGCTTTCACAGGTTGATATGTTTGAGCAACCTTTCCTCAGGATTGTACCACACAGACCTAGATTTCTGGCAATGTGTTCCTTATTAGGCCCAGATTTTGTATTTTTAGGTGTTACTTGACCTGCCCGTTTTTTTTTTCGCTGTGTGTTCTTCGCTGGTTTGTGATAAGTCTGTATTGACCTTATATGAGGAGTTGCTAACAATCTTCACCGTTCCCAACACAATACGTCGTCGTTCGCTGCTCGTTAGCTAGAGACACGTTTAAGTTTCTCCATTTCGGTGAAGAAACAGTTCGATTGAGGGTTTCATTCTATATCTTCCTCCTCGTTAGGATGCTCTTAATCTTTGTGACGCCCTGCCCACCTAATTCCATCTCATACTCAGCAACACAGTGCGTAGATTATTTTCTGTTGGAAGCTTTCACATGTTGATATGTTTGAGCAACCTTTCCTCAGGATTGCACCACACAGACCTAGATTTCTGGCAATGTGTTCCTTATTAGGCCCAGATTTTGTAAAATTTCTTAGGTGTTCCTTGATCTTCCCGCCCTTTTAGCTTTGCGTTCATTTTTGGTTTGTGGTAAATCTGTATTGACCTCGTATAAGAGGAGTTGTGTACAATCTCCACCGTTCCCAAAACAACGCTTCGTAGATCGCTCCTCGTTAGCTAGAGACTCGTTTAAGTTTCTCCATTCCGGTGAAGAAAAAGTTCCATTGAGGGTTTCATTCTATATCTTCCTCCTCGTTAGGGTGCTCTTAATCTTTGTGACGCCCTGCCCACCTAGTTGCATCTCATACTCAGCAGCACTGTGCGTAGATTTTTTTCTGCTTGAAGCTTTCACAAGTTGATATGTTTGAGCAACCTTTCCTCAGGATTGTACCACACAGACCTAGATTTCTGGCAATGTGTTCCTTATTAGGCCCAGATTTTGAAGAATTTTTTAGGCGTTCCTTGATCTTCCCGGCTTTTCAGCTTTGCGTTCATTTTTGGTTTGTGGTAAATCTATATTGACTTACATAAGAGGAGTTGTTAACAATCTTCACCGTTCCCAACACAACACGTCGTAGTTCGCTCCTCGTTAGCTAGACACACGTTTAAGTTTCTCCATTCCGGTGAAGAAACAGTTCGATTGAGGGTTTCATTCTATATCTTCCTCCTCGTCAGGATGCTCTTAATCTTTGTGACGCCCTGCCCACCTAATTCCATCTCATACTCAGCAACACAGTGCGTAGATTATTTTCTGTTGGAAGCTTTCACATGTTGATATGTTTGAGCAACCTTTCCTCAGGATTGCACCACACAGACCTAGATTTCTGGCAATGTGTTCCTTATTAGGCCCAGATTTTGTAAAATTTCTTAGGTGTTCCTTGATCTTCCCGGCTTTTCGCTGTGTGTTCTTCGCTGGTTTGTGATAAGTCTGTATTGACCTTATATAAGAGGAGTTGATAACAATCTTCACCGTTCCCAAAACAACGCTTCGTAGATCGCTCCTCGTTAGCTAGACACACGTTTAAGTTTCTCCATTCCGGTGAAGAAACAGTTCGATTGAGGGTTTCATTCTATATCTTCCTCCTCGTCAGGATGCTCTTAATCTTTGTGACGCCCTGCCCACCTAATTCCATCTCATACTCAGCAGCACAGTGCGTAGATTATTTTCTGCTTGAAGCTTTCACAAGTTGATATGTTTGAGCAACCTTTCCTCAGGATTGTACCACACAGACCTAGATTTCTGGCAATGTGTTCCTTATTAGGCCCAGATTTTGTATTTTTAGGTGTTACTTGACCTGCCCGTTTTTTTCGCTGTGTGTTCTTCGCTGGTTTGTGATAAGTCTGTATTGACCTTATATAAGAGGAGTTGCTATCAATCTTCACCGTTCCCAAAACAACACGTCGTAGTTCGCTGGTTGTTAGCTAGAGACACGTTTAAGTTTCTCCATTCCGGTGAAGAAACAGTTCGATTGAGGGTTTCATTCTATATCTTCCTCCTCGTTAGGGTGCTCTTAATCTTTGTGATGCCCTGCCCACCTAGTTCCATCTCATACTCTGCAACACAGAGCTTAGATTATTTTCTGTTGGAAGCTTTCACAAGTAGATATATTTGGGCAACCTTTCAACACAATACGTCGTCGTTCGCTGCTCGTTAGCTAGAGACACGTTTAAGTTTCTCCATTTCGGTGAAGAAACAGTTCGATTGAGGGTTTCATTCTATATCTTCCTCTTCTTTAGGATGCTCTTAATCTTTGTGACGCCCTGCCCACCTATTCCATCTCATACTCTGCAGCACAGTGCGTAGATTAGTTTCTGCTTGAAGCTTTCACAGGTTGATATGTTTGAGCAACCTTTCCTCAGGATTGTACCACACAGACCTAGATTTCTGGCAATGTGTTCCTTATTAGGCCCAGATTTTGTATTTTTAGGTGTTACTTGACCTGCCTGTTTTTTTTTTCGCTGTGTGTTCTTCGCTGGTTTGTGATAAGTCTGTATTGACCTTATATAAGAGGAGTTGCTAACAATCTTCACCGTTCCCAACACAATACGTCGTCGTTCGCTGCTCGTTAGCTAGAGACACGTTTAAGTTTCTCCATTTCGGTGAAGAAACAGTTCGATTGAGGGTTTCATTCTATATCTTCCTCCTCGTTAGGATGCTCTTAATCTTTGTGACGCCCTGCCCACCTAATTCCATCTCATACTCAGCAACACAGTGCGTAGATTATTTTCTGTTGGAAGCTTTCACATGTTGATATGTTTGAGCAACCTTTCCTCAGGATTGCACCACACAGACCTAGATTTCTGGCAATGTGTTCCTTATTAGGCCCAGATTTTGTAAAATTTCTTAGGTGTTCCTTGATCTTCCCGGCTTTTCAGCTTTGCGTTCATTTTTGGTTTGTGGTAAATCTGTATTGACCTTGTATAAGAGGAGTTGTGTACAATCTCCACCGTTCCCAAAACAACGCTTCGTAGATCGCTCCTCGTTAGCTAGAGACTCGTTTAAGTTTCTCCATTCCGGTGAAGAAAAAGTTCCATTGAGGGTTTCATTCTATATCTTCCTCCTCGTTAGGGTGCTCTTAATCTTTGTGACGCCCTGCCCACCTAGTTGCATCTCATACTCAGCAGCACTGTGCGTAGATTATTTTCTGCTTGAAGCTTTCACAAGTTGATATGTTTGAGCAACCTTTCCTCAGGATTGTACCACACAGACCTAGATTTCTGGCAATGTGTTCCTTATTAGGCCCAGATTTTGAAGAATTTTTTAGGCGTTCCTTGATCTTCCCGGCTTTTCAGCTTTGCGTTCATTTTTGGTTTGTGGTAAATCTATATTGACTTACATAAGAGGAGTTGTTAACAATCTTCACCGTTCCCAACACAACACGTCGTAGTTCGCTCCTCGTTAGCTAGACACACGTTTAAGTTTCTCCATTCCGGTGAAGAAACAGTTCGATTGAGGGTTTCATTCTATATCTTCCTCTTCTTTAGGATGCTCTTAATCTTTGTGACGCCCTGCCCACCTATTCCATCTCATACTCAGCAACACAGTGCGTAGATTATTTTCTGTTGGAAGCTTTCACATGTTGATATGTTTGAGCAACCTTTCCTCAGGATTGCACCACACAGACCTAGATTTCTGGCAATGTGTTCCTTGTTAGGCCCAGATTTTGTATTTTTAGGTGTTACTTGACCTGCCCGTTTTTTTCGCTGTGTGTTCTTCGCTGGTTTGTGATAAGTCTGTATTGACCTTATATAAGAGGAGTTGCTAACAATCTTCACCGTTCCCAAAACAACACGTCGTAGTTCGCTGGTTGTTAGCTAGAGACATGTTTAAGTTTCTCCATTCCGGTGAAGAAACAGTTCGATTGATGGTTTCATTCTATACCTTCCTCCTCGTTAGGGTGCCCTTAATCTTTGTGACGCCCTGCCCACCTAGTTCCATCTCATACTCAGCAACACAGTGCGTAGATTATTTTCTGTTGGAAGCTTTCACAAGTAGATATATTTGGGCAACCTTTCAACACAATACGTCGTCGTTCGCTGCTCGTTAGCTAGAGACACGTTTAAGTTTCTCCATTTCGGTGAAGAAACAGTTCGATTGAGGGTTTCATTCTATATCTTCCTCCTCGTTAGGATGCTCTTAATCTTTGTGACGCCCTGCCCACCTAATTCCATCTCATACTCAGCAACACAGTGCGTAGATTATTTTCTGTTGGAAGCTTTCACATGTTGATATGTTTGAGCAACCTTTCCTCAGGATTGCACCACACAGACCTAGATTTCTGGCAATGTGTTCCTTATTAGGCCCAGATTTTGTAAAATTTCTTAGGTGTTCCTTGATCTTCCCGGCTTTTCAGCTTTGCGTTCATTTTTGGTTTGTGGTAAATCTGTATTGACCTTGTATAAGAGGAGTTGTGTACAATCTCCACCGTTCCCCAAACAACGCTTCGTAGATCGCTCCTCGTTAGCTAGAGACTCGTTTAAGTTTCTCCATTCCGGTGAAGAAAAAGTTCCATTGAGGGTTTCATTCTATATCTTCCTCCTCGTTAGGGTGCTCTTAATCTTTGTGACGCCCTGCCCACCTAGTTGCATCTCATACTCTGCAGCACAGTGCGTAGATTATTTTCTGCTTGAAGCTTTCCCAAGTTGATATGTTTGAGCAACCTTTCCTCAGGATTGTACCACACAGACCTAGATTTCTGGCAATGTGTTACTTATTAGGCCCAGATTTTGAAGAATCTTTTAGGCGTTCCTTGATCTTCCCGGCTTTTCAGCTTTGCGTTCATTTTTGGTTTGTGGTAAATCTATATTGACTTACATAAGAGGAGTTGTTAACAATCTTCACCGTTCCCAACACAACACGTCGTAGTTCGCTCCTCGTTAGCTAGACACACGTTTAAGTTTCTCCATTCCGGTGAAAAAACAGTTCGATTGAGGGTTTCATTCTATATCTTCCTCCTCGTCAGGATGCTCTTGATCTTTGTGACGCCCTGCCCACCTAATTCCATCTCATACTCTGCAGCACAGTGCGTAGATTATTTTCTGCTTGAAGCTTTCACAAGTTGATATGTTTGAGCAACCTTTCCTCAGGATTGTACCACACAGACCTAGATTTCTGGCAATGTGTTCCTTATTAGGCCCAGATTTTGTATTTTTAGGTGTTACTTGACCTGCCCGTTTTTTTTCGCTGTGTGTTCTTCGCTGGTTTGTGATAAGTCTGTATTGACCTTATATAAGAGGAGTTGCTAACAATCTTCACCGTTCCCAACACAACACGTCGTAGTTCGCTCCTCGTTAGCTAGACACACGTTTAAGTTTCTCCATTCCGGTGAAGAAACAGTTCGATTGAGGGTTTCATTCTATATCTTCCTCCTCGTTAGGGTGCTCTTAATCTTTGTGACGCCCTGCCCACCTAGTTGCATCTCATACTCTGCAGCACAGTGCGTAGATTATTTTCTGCTTGAAGCTTTCCCAAGTTGATATGTTTGAGCAACCTTTCCTCAGGATTGTACCACACAGACCTAGATTTCTGGCAATGTGTTCCTTATTAGGCCCAGATTTTGTAAAATTTCTTAGGTGTTCCTTGATCTTCCCGGCTTTTCAGCTTTGCGTTCATTTTTGGTTTGTGGTAAATCTGTATTGACCTTGTATAAGAGGAGTTGTGTACAATCTCCACCGTTCCCAAAACAACGCTTCGTAGATCGCTCCTCGTTAGCTAGAGACTCGTTTAAGTTTCTCCATTCCGGTGAAGAAAAAGTTCCATTGAGGGTTTCATTCTATATCTTCCTCCTCGTTAGGGTGCTCTTAATCTTTGTGACGCCCTGCCCACCTAGTTGCATCTCATACTCAGCAGCACTGTGCGTAGATTATTTTCTGCTTGAAGCTTTCACAAGTTGATATGTTTGAGCAACCTCTCCTCAGGATTGTACCACACAGACCTAGATTTCTGGCAATGTGTTCCTTATTAGGCCCAGATTTTTGAAGAATTTTTTAGGCGTTCCTTGATCTTCCCGGCTTTTCAGCTTTGCGTTCATTTTTGGTTTGTGGTAAATCTATATTGACTTACATAAGAGGAGTTGTTAACAATCTTCACCGTTCCCAACACAACACGTCGTAGTTCGCTCCTCGTTAGCTAGAGACACGTTTAAGTTTCTCCATTCCGGTGAAGAAACAGTTCGATTGAGGGTTTCATTCTATATCTTCCTCCTCGTTAGGGTGCTCTTAATCTTTGTGACGCCCTGCCCACCTAGTTCCATCTCATACTCTGCAACACAGAGCTTAG
>CANDYH010000244.1:0-26287 GCA_947396885.1 Heligmosomoides polygyrus polygyrus | reverse complement strand
ATATAAAGAGTCCGAGCACCCCTACACTTCATTTCCGGCCAACCAACGTCCAAGAAGACCTTGTCCCTTCCCTCACCCATTTAATCCGTCGTGGATCTCAGGTCCGTATTTCTTGCCGCTTTACTGTGTGTATGTGTCAAGTAGCATTATTGTATTTATACCTGAAGAAGGGCTTATGCCCGAAACGTTGTCACCAATAAACATCAACTTCGAGTTTCAAGCAGTCACATAAATCGAAGAGAGAATATGAAGCTCAGGGAACCATCCATTTTGAGCAATATATATGTATATATAAAGTATAAAGAGTAATATAAAAGTAGTAAAGTATAAAGTATAAAGTATATATATATATATATATATATTTGCCATATACAATTAATTGTAGTTGTCCGCCGATAGACAAACCAGTGTTTCTTCCTTCCCAGACAAGTCTGCTACTAATTCACCAACCCCGAAGGGATGGAAGGCTTGGTTGGCCTGGGCGGGAAATCTTAACCAGGAACCTGGTATCGGGCGCAGGCCGCGGCCGGTGCCTCCTCCGACTGCGCTCCACGCGCCCATAGTAGGTATTACCGTTGACAATAGTGAATGAAATCATACTAGATCCCTCGAGATGTAGCACTTGATATTGGATGATATCGCCGTTATTCGCTAAAAGGATTAGCCATCATCGTTCGTCCATTTAGGAAAATGGAGCTTTGCATTAAACTTTAGAAGAAATATGACCTTTATCTCACAAAAGCTGAAGACCTTTGCTTAAGCCTGTGTGAATAGTAGTACTCATAATTTCGCAGTTTGTTTTCACCTTTCGTTGAGTGCTTCTCCCTGATCGGCTAATCTGTTAAAGAACGCATTTTGAAAGTAAGTCAGCTCAGATTTTTTTGATGAGCTCTATGGGCTAATACGGTAAGACTTTTAAGTTTAGTCTATGCAATAAGTACCTGCACTACGACGACTTTTCAATCGCAGACCTTACTCAGGTGCCAGCTCTTCTAAAGATAGATACATTTAGAAGAGTACTTGGCAGGTGCGGTATATCTTTAGCTTCAAGGCGATGTTGTTCAGCGAAACTAGACCAATTGCTGAGAAGCTGGCCTTTAGTCCTCGTCTTTGACTTGTCCTTGAACGATAAAAACGCACACTTGTACATCAGCTGGCCACCAGAAGTTACTGTGTAGACCAACTATACCTTCGAATTGCCTGACATCCTGCAGAAGTAGAATGCGTGGCACATCCTAAACAGGGCGCCTTTCATCCTAATGTAGACATCAGAATCGGCAAATAACCCGTGTAAACTATGCAGATGCAGAAAAGTCTTCTGAAGACATAATGCCTGTTACGTTTGCAAAGGGTAGAAAAAATTGAATGATAACAACACTATGACACCTAAGGTCAGTCAGACACTTGAAAGGAGTCTAGCAGCGGTCGTTATTTGTCCAGACATGTTTTGAATTTATTTAAAGTTTTGTTTTGAAATTTTGTCAACATTTGTTTGCTAAGAAACGCCCGACGAAACCTTATCTGATCCTTGTTTCTACTACAAAGAATGTCTCATAGAATACCTGACGAATTCTCAAGCGGCTAACTGCTTACAAAGGTCGCGTGTAGCGCAGTTGGAGGAGGTGCCGGCCGTCGAGTGAATCCGATACCAGGCTCCTGGTTCGGATTTCCCGCCCAGGCCAACTAAGCCTTCCATCCCTAGGAAATTATGGATGGATGCCAGATTTTCTAAGAAGGAAAAAGCGCATCGGCTAGCCATGGCAAGTCCTAGTATGGCCGAATTAGCATTCAAATCACCTTCACGGAATCCCTTAAAAGTGGAATGCCTGGCGCATCCCAAAAGAGATTGAGTAACACTGCTCTTTTTCCTTTATGTTCATCTTCGAGTGCTTGTTCTCCTCCCAGCTAAGCCACCCTGCAAAACTCTTGCTGCGTATGTCAGATGGATTCGCTCTACTCAGTGAAGCTGAGAATATGTAACCATGACGTAATTTCACAAATATATTAAGCATAATATTAGGTCTGGCAAAAGTTTCATGACTTTAATACTTTCTAAATTCCTCTCTTATGCAAGTATTAGGTTGGAAAAAAGTCTCTTCACACTTCGAAATTTTTTTTACCCTTCCCCTTGTAAACGCACTAGCCAATGTTGATTGCTGATTTCGTAATCCTATCACACTGGTCTACCGTTCGCACGCAGACACAGGTTAAGACTCTTCTTGTAATTCGTTATCCATCCAATCTTCCGAACTCAATGCCAGATCTACCTCATGGCCGTTTTCAGCACGGCATTCTTCAAGAATTCATTAAAGAATCCACAGCACGTCAGGCAGCAGACCAAATTAACCACATATATGGCTTGGGATCTACTACTCATCTCGCCTGTTATGAGTGGTCCGGAAAGTCTTTAAAGGGAAATTATTCACTGAGGGCAAAGCATGGTCAGGAAGGCCAACTGGATTGGACGACAGTGAACTACACCATCTTCTTCGTACCGATAGTTGGCAGACGACACGTCAGCTGGCAGAGAAGCTTGAAGGTCTCATAGGATAGTGGGAATCCATCTGAAGAACCTCGGCTTTGCACGGAAATTTGGAGCTTGGATTCCACATGCCCTGTCAGACACTCAGAAAGGTCGACGGCTCTCCATCGCTGCTTCTCTTTTGTCCAGATAAGAAAGAAAATCGTTTCTTCCGTGGATTGTGACAGGCGAAGAGTCCTGGGTTCTGTGTGCCAACTTCCGAGGAAAAGGCAATGGGTACAAAAGGGAGAGAGCCCTAAGTCTGATCTCAAGCCCAATGTTCACGAAAGGAAGATTCTCTTGAGTGTTTGGTGGGATGTTAGAGGAGTGATTTGCTGGGAAACTCTCAGAAGTGGAGAGATACTTACTGCTGCCATATACAGTGGCCAACTCCACAAAGTCGCCGCAGCTTTCCAAGAAAAGAGGCCTGAGAAGTCGAAGGTGATGATCCTGCATGACAACGCAAAGCGACATGCTGCAAGACTCACAAGAGAAACAATAAAGAAGCTGGTCTGGGAGGTAATGCCACATCCACCGTATAGCCTTGACCTCGGCCCTCCCGAATGCTATTTCTTCCACGCTCTCAAGCAAGAAATTGGAGAGTAATATTTTGAAACGGACGAGGACCTCAAAAATTGGATTCAGCGGTGATTCGACTTCAGAACTGCAGTCTTTTACGCGAGAGGAATTAGAAAAATTACCACGTCTTTGGAGAAGTGTAGTAGAACAAAATAGAGTTTATCTCAATTGATTTGACTTTGTAGTTGTGAAGTAATAAATCTTTGAAAAAAATGAAAAGACTTTTTTCCAACCTAATACTTCTCTACACGTCTCAATATGCATTCTTTCCCCATTATGTAGAGAAAAATGTGCACTATTAAAGGCTTATAAAATGTCTATGACATATTGTGAAAAATAAGAGTTTATATCCGCTTCGTGTGAACGGAGGAGCACGATGTTCGTGAGACAAAGCTGCATGCCTCAAATCTCCGAAACTGTAAGACAAAAATATAAAATAGTGGGTTCTAGGTTAGGATGGAATTTTTTAAAAACTCTGCAATACAGTGCTGAAGAAATGGTATAACAGACTTTAAACTAGAGATAGAGAATCGTTTAGTTCACGGAAAGCCTCGCTCGTCCAGAAGAATAGCTGTATAGCCGCCATAATTTAGCGCAAGGATTGAGGTACAAAGAGTATTATTCTATGCCGCCTCCTGGTATAAGCAGAATAAAATGCTCACTTAGTCAGTATTCAATCTGGCGTCTTGACGGATGCCAGTGCCAACAACCTCTGGCTTCCCTTTAGTGAACAAACAATGCACATTTTATAATAACAGTTATATTTAAAAGCGGATTAGGGAGAATGACACAGAACAATTTTCAAAAAATTAAGGAAGAATTACCCTTTTAGATTCATCTCGAAGCTTCTAGGTCGTTTTAGAAGGATCATTTTTGATATTTAGCGACATGCTTGGAGAATGGTTCATAAAGGAATCAAGAAAGCAAGCGACAGGATAGAGTAGAATGTGCAGATGAGTAAGAAGCATGAAAAACCGCTCAAACGTGTCCTGATTTGGCAGTTAAGTATCCGAGCGGCAACTCCAAATCAAAAGTCGCTACACACACCCGTACAAAAAAGTAGGATGTGGATTTCGGTTGGATATTTCTAATAAACTTATATTTTAGCTAATTAAAGTTAAGTTCTTGTTGTTTAATCTCTTTTCCACCGTTATTTACTTAGGGTTCTCATTTTTTTAAAGAGGAGATCACTATGTGTACGAGTGTGTTGAAAAGTTTTCTAACAGTTTAAGGGATCTAGTTGCCTATACCTGGAAAATCGTTAGTAATGGCTTTCCTTGGCAGAGAAATGTCAAACGTAACATATGTTTCATGATTGAAAAAATTAATCTTGACAATTTGAATCCGGAACCCGAAACAGGTGGAACCTTCTGTCCAGCCTAAAAATTTTAAGCCTCAGTTTCGTTACCATAGAAGAGCTGCATATTTGATATATTAGGGGGGGGGGGGGCCAAAAGTAATGAGACAAAATGAAAAAAAAATCTTTATCTCCTTATAACTCAATTACAACTCAACGATGCTGAGGATTGTATTCGCCATTAAGGGCAAGGATCTTGCTGCCATCGCTCAGCCAACTTCCTGATCCCACCCTTCCACAACTGCTTGGGCCTGGTGTTGATCAACTGCTCGATATGGTTGTCAAGGACTGCTTGGGTTCTTGTGTCCCTTCCGACCAGGAAGTAATGTAGGCTCAAGAATTAGTGGTAGTCGCATGGAGAGATGTCCGGCGAATACGGTGGGTGAGGCACGTGAACGTAGCCCAGCTGGCCAAGCTTATCTGTTGTCGTTGTTGTAGAGTTGTCGAAGAGGAGAACCTTCTTGAAGCGCTGCGAATGAATAAGAGCGAGCCGCCGGTCCATCTCTTCTATTTCGTTTACCATGGCCTTGGAGTTCATCGTAGTGCTCTTGGGAAACAGCTTCCGATAAACCGATCCATGGGCGCAGACCCAAAAGCTCCAAAGATGCTTCTCGCCGTGAACATCCCACCGAACGAAGGTCGGTAACAGGTCACCAGGCCTCACCAAGACTCACTGCTTGGCAGGGTTAAGGTAGAAGACGTACTTCTCATCTTGCGTAAATATTGAGCCCAGGCTGCTCGTAGTTAGGAATCGGGAGGGATTTGCGCGACACAGGTCGACTCGTCAGACAGGGGTTTCGGCATGAGACAGACTGGGGTTTTGGCATGCTTTTGGAAAGGGAGAAAGTGGTCACTTCTCAGGTCGCCTTCAGTAAGTAGCATACAAACATACAAATACAACAAGTACGAATCCAGACTCCAGCCACGAGATATATGGACACGGAACGGGGTGTCTCATTACTTTTGCCCCCCCCCCCCCCCTAATATGTTTCGACTTATCGCAGAAACTCCGATCAGAACCCATCACTTAATTTTTGGCATGAAAAACATTGCAAAAATGAATATAAAACTTCAAAATCGGTAAGAACTCACTTTTCCCATATCTCCTTTACAGCGGTAATTTCAGCTTCTGTGAGTTGCTGTGTGTCCGGTCGCCTGCTTTTACATCCCAGCATTGCCATCAATTTGTGGAACAACATCGACTTTCTGATCTGAAAGAAATCGTTGAGCGTGTTATCGACGACGACATCTGTGTGAAAACGAACGATGCGCTCGAATGAATACACCTAAACAGCCTGGAGTAACCATTAGACACATGAAAGTGTTGAGATAGGTAGGTTACAGATACCCTACGAAGAAACGGAGTAAAGTGGCTCACACAGAATGCACAACATTAATGTCCTTTTCTGGAAGATTTGGCGCTCTTGTCTACATTGTAGAAGCTCAAGGCTGTCCCGCTCTTTCGATTACCTTCCATTGAACCCGCTATTTATATAGATAGCGAACTGATTTAGTGCTCAAAGATGAAGAAATCCACACTTGAGAATGAGAGCGTGAGAGTTCACGAACGGTCAGTAGTACTTCATGATTCATTTCGTTCTCATTCAGTTCTTGATACACCTAGAATATGAAGTATTCACAGTATTCGTTATATGTAAGGATATTGCATGTCTGGTGTTGTTGGGAAACTGGAAGACAGTCATAAAATGGTGAAAAACTCGTATCCCATTCGTTCTATGTATGAGCGAACGAATTGGAAGGGAAGCCTCTGTCTTTAAAGTGCTTCTATAATGCTACCTGTTCGACACCAGTTTCTTCGTACTTATTCCCCGTCTAGGCCAAACATGCCTTCCATTCCTGAGGGGTCAACGACTTGGAACCAGACTTGTCTGGGATGGATTCGGCTGGCCACCGCAAGTCATTGTATGGCCAAATACGCGTTCAAATCGTTTCTCCGACATCTTGTAGAGTAGGAATGTGTGTCGCATTCCAAAAGGGATTGAGCAACGCCATTCTTTATCTCTTTTATCCTTCAGTACTATTTCCGTACTTTCGAAAAATTCCTGGGCCGTTGTCAGAGGGAGGCTCGAACTGTTTTGCCTTTTCACCTTCTCCCTTGGATTTGGCCCAGCTCTTCAGCTACTGCCAAATGGGACGACGGCACTCACGCAAACTACCCGAATGTGGTGTCTAGTGGTGGGATGCTGAACGAAAGTGCCATCTCAGCGTTTTCTCCCCCCCCCCCCTCCCGACTAGGATAGATCCGAATTCCATTCTTACAGAGCTCAGCAACTTCCTTCAAGATTCTTGTCAAGGGTTGCAAGGGTTACAGCGCGGGCTGTGCGAAATCATAATCTACAGTCTTCTAGGAAGTCGTAGTAGATCGAGACTATTAGTTTCTAATTTTATTGCTGTGGATATCTGGACTGGAATAAATAAGGGTGGATAAGAATAAAAAATGCGACCAGTTCTGCAATAGATTACGCCACGCATTCTATAATACTTATACGAGATGTCGTGAAGGGTATTTGAATGCATATTTGACCAAAACAATATTTTGTGGCGTTCATTCGAAGAACAGATTATCGGTTTATCCTTCCCATGGAAGTCTAATAGCAAATTGCCGACATTAGAGAGATGGAAGGCTTCATTCTTGCCTGGGTGAGATCGAACCTGGAACATACAACGCATGCGGGTTCTCCTCCACCTGCGCTACACTATAAAGGCTATAATGACTTCAAAGCAAAACTATTCATCAGTGACGGGCTTCTAAATATAATTCCGGAGGTTTCGTTTTGGGACGTTGGGGGGGGGGACATTGGTGGTTTGGTCCCATCTAATGTGCTAATGAACCGACTGCCAAAGAGGTGCAAAGCAGGGAACATTGTGCGTTTGCTCTCGGTACGGGTTCGTTCACCTTTACCCTTCGTTTTTCGCTTCATTTTCGCATCCGACCCTCACTGCATTTTCGTCTGCATTTCTGTATTTTCACACTGCCGCTACCGTTTCCTCACCGATTTCAATCTGTTGCAATCTATGCACATCCTGTCATGAAGACCTGCGGAAGACGTTATGCAAACGTCGTCCAACGTGCATGGGATGCAGGGATATCATAGCACTTCCACAAGTGACGTCCAACATGCGTCGGAATTGAGACGACCTACCGCAGGCATTCAGTGTGTGTCAGGACCACCAGGTTATTTCTATCTATGTCTAAGAGCTCCAATTTTCAGCAGTGGAGCAGGACGGACTAGCGAAGAAAGTTGGTCACCTGCGCTGGCTTCGGCAACGTATGCAACCACGTCACGGTCCTCAATTCTTAGCAGTGGTTTGAAGTCCTATACGAAGCAGGTCTGCCGACGAACATTCTCATGAGTGTTATACAGAGATGTAAGTTGTACTCAGCAAGGCATCAATCAATCTGTAGTAGGCGTACGTTTCAACGTGTTCAAGTTCGACGCTAGGGATGCTTCCTTACTCAGCGTTGGTTGCCGGCGAATCCGGCGACCTAGGCTACGTTCCTAGCGTGGCCCGCCATACCCGAAGAAGGCAAGCCTGACGTCGCCTGCACGTCCAGCGTACGGTGCCGACGAAGCCGGCGACGGACGCTGGTTAATAATGATACAGGATGACTCAAAAAATGCATACACTGTTTGAAAGCTGATAACTTTACTTACAGGAAAGGTACTGAAGAAGTTAAAGGCTCATATGAAAGCTTCAAAAAATAAAAATTTTCTGACATATGAATAGCATAGAATGCGCCATGCACTCGTTTGAAATTTTGCATTTTACACTTGATTGCTTGTGCTTCGTTTGTTATAATTTGCCACAAAGTGGCGTGCAAGAAGGCAAGATTGCGTTATGCCCCCGCCTGAATCCTTGCATTTCAGACTCGATTGATTGTGAATGCCTGTTATAATATTGTTACTACTTAGCCACGTTAACCTGAGCTTTGCTTATTTAAACGTTATCGCCGCCCAGTAGCTGCAATTATGCCGATTAACCTCTCCATTCAGCTTGAATGTTGCTTCATAGTTCATAGAATCCGTTTTGGAAAATGGGGCTGCTGCTCACATTCAAATCGCGCAATCAAAAAATAGAATGTATCGTGCCTTCCACATAATTTTTATGTTTAAAACGTTAAAAAAAAGTACATCACAGGTTAATCTGGCCAAGTAGTAACAAGATGGTAACAGGCATTTAGGCTATGCACAATCAATCGAGTCTGAAGTGCAGGGTTTCAGGTGGGAGCATGGCGCAATCTTGAGTATTTACATGCCACAGAAATCCTGGCACACCGTGCTTTCGTATGAGTTTCAAACATCTTCAAAAGATTCAATTGCAGCAATCTTAGAACCTTTTAAAGAGTACCTGCATTCCTCAGGATGCCTTGCATTTTTCGCTGCCATAATGTGTTTTTTTTTCAAATTTTAAAAATTACAGGGAGCCCAAATCATTCAATACGGCTACCTTGTGAAGAAATTACAACATGTATTCAAGCGAAACACAATCAATCGAGTGTAAAATGCAAAATTTCAGACGACTGCATGGCGCATTCCACGCCAACTCATATGTCAGAAAATTTCTATTGTCTTAAGCTTTTATATGAGCTCTAACTTTTTATTACCTTTCCGTGAGGAAAGTTATCACCTTTCAAACAGTGTATATAATTTTTGAGACACCCTATATAATAATAATAATAAGAACAATAATAATAATAAAGTACAGCAACACGAAAATTGGCCACTTGTGCCACTCGGTCACACTGTTGCATGAGGTATATGTCGAGGAGGCTGAAGCAGAAATCCAGAACCGTCCAAAAGGTGTCTGCAATGATCTCTTGACAAATGACAGGACGACTCTTAATCCAACATCACGCCCTGAAGCTTAAGGCGCAGCACGTAATGTCTTGCACTTCATAGAAGAAACTAATTCTAACAACATGGCTGTGAAGGAGACTTGTTACTGAGGCAGAATCAACGATAGATAGGAGAGTAGTTGTCTCCCGAATTGAGTTAATCATGCGAAAAGGAGCAGTAAATACGTTTTTTCGTTAATTTCCGAACGGAAGCCACACCCATTGAACTCGAATTGAAAATCACTCCGAGACGATAGTAAATAAAGGTACCTAGTATTTCGAGCATTTTTGTGTCTGACAGGCTTCTTCCGAAGCTTCTAACAAAGCCTTTAAAGCAAAACCAGCACATTTCGTCTAGAATACTTACTTCTTTTGAATACGTCCGCGGAGATGATGTGTAAATGGCATGAACGCAGATGATATACATATGAATGTGCATAACAAGCTTCATATTGAACGATGGTAACAATTTCAAAATGAACGTTTGTCTAGGAACTTTTTAGAAGAGCCGCATATGAAGGACGACCTAGTGCTACGCTGTGTGAAGAACCAAAAATTTCTTCTCGGGCTTTGAAGTGATGAACAGCAAGAAGATTCCACTGTGTGCGATGAAATCGCGCCATGCGCTAGTCTAGAAGGTTGAAAAGTTAATTTAAGCAACAAACTGCTGGACGCAATTTGAGCTTAAGTGTAGCAGCATGTAAGCAGCAGTACCTACATAGCCTACCCACCTTCTACCCACCCTTATGTGGGACCCTCAGCGGCACTTACACTATCATTCTAGCAAACGACTTTACATGTTGCATGAGTTCATAACGCAATCCTTCCCGCACATCGCTCAGAGCACATACAGATAGAGGATAGATAGAGGATAATGGACAGCATCACTCAATCCCTTTTTGGTGCACTAAGGTACTGAAGTACTGGTACAACAGATTTAAACTAGATATAGAGAATAGTTTACTCCATGGAAAGCCCTACGGACCACCGAAACGCCATATCCTTCCCAATCAAGTCTGATACTAAATCATTAACTTGGAGAGCTTTTTTGGCCTGCGCAGGGAATACGAACCAAGAATCTGTACTCGAGTGCACGCGACAGCCGGCGCCACCTCCGATTGCGCTGCACGCTCCCGCATACAGATATAACACACAGAAGATCCGAAATGATAAGTAATATCCTTCAGTAGCCTAACATCACATCATTTTCTTCGCAACGTCTAAAGTAGGTCTACTAGATTGCCGCTTCAACAGTTGAAATGACCGCTACATTGCTCACATAAACCTTTCTCACATCAAAATTCCTGCAGAAGGAACTATACGCTGAGCACAGAAGAGAGGTACCAATATGAGAATACAAGGTGGCTCCTAATTATTTGCGCGAAATTCAAACCGCTACTGTATTTTTGAAAATGGAGGGAGATCAATTATTAGGATTTTTCTAGAATGGGGGAAGTATATACAAAAATCAACCAAGGTGATACACTCAATACCCTCGACAACGAAAGCCTCACCACATCGTTCCACCATCGCTCATCTCGCCGATAAAGGATATTCTGCTGCAGAGATCGCTCGAAGACTTCAAATTTCTGCCAGAACAGTCCAACACTTGTGAAACAGTACGGAGAGGAAGGAAAGGTCGAACCGAGGAAGAGACCACGTTCTGTGAACACTCTCCGCCTTCGAAAGGTCATCAAAAAGAGAATCGACCAGGACAATGGAGTTTTGGATGGCCGTAGACGTTGGGGTTTCTCGCAGAACAATACAGAAGATAGTCAAACAGGATATTGGGCTTCGCAGTTATTGTCTTTATCGCGGAAAAGCCCTTACGGAAGCTGCCATGCAGATTAGATTGGAAAAATCCAAGTTGTAGCTAAAGGAGATCCAGCAGGGCCGTGTGTCAAACGTCATCTGGACGGACGAGATTTTTTACCATTGAAGTGGCACACAACTCACAGAATCAGCGTCAGTTGCTGCCTCCATCCAGAAACAAGTCTTCTCAGCGCCGTGTTCGCAAGAGGACTTTTTCCGATATCTGTAATGGTATGGGCTGGCATTACCCTTGACAAGAAGACACCTCTGGTTTTCGTCGACCGTTCAGTGAAAATTAATGCTGAAGTTTATCAAGAAAAGATCCTGCGCGATGTTCTTCTCCCCTGGGCTGCTGAAAATTTTCTCATGGACAATGCGTACTCCAACAAGACTGGGTACTTGCTCATTCTGCGAGATCCACACTGGCATTCTGCGAGAGTCACTTCCCTGGCTACTGGACGAAGAGCTTCCCGTCACCTAACTCGCCTGATCTGAATCCGATGGATTTCACTGTGTGGGGATACTTGCAGCAGAAGGTCTCCTCGAAGAGTCACCAAAGCTTGAATGCTCTTAAAGCTTCAGTTCAGAAGGCGTGAGATGATATCGAAGTCACCTTCCTGTGGCCCACAGTGATGTCGGTCGAGAAGAGACTGAAGGCCTGTATTGCTGCAAAAGAAGCTCATTTCGCACATCTCCTCGAGTGAATGATCGCTAGGCATTGCTCTATATAGAAGTTGTATCAGATTGTATAACTGTTGCTTTTTGTTGAAGTTATTAGTAGTAAACTACGCGCAAATAATTAGGAGCCACCCCGTAAATTGGTTGCAAAATACTTCGTCTCTTGAAGCATCAGTTGGCAGCCACTGAGTTCGTGAACGACATAGAGATTGGTTGTGTAGGTGTTACAATTAGGAAGAGTCACTTTATCTCTAGCAGGCAAATATGCAAAGCATGTCGGAGAAGTGCATATGGAGGTTAAAAACCACGAGAGTTGGTGTACACCTTTGTGCCAGAGAAAATGACGTGGTTCTAGAGCTTGGAACGGGCAGTAGTTGAAGGAGTTGGAGAGGCTACCCACTTAAGAGCTAGTCATAAAAACGAGGGAAGTCAACTCCAGCCGTCAGGAAGCTTCTCACATCACCAGATAAAGCAGAGTTCTTGTCAGAAGTCGATAGGCTCCCAAGTATTATTCGCTCCAAACAGAAAGCGCCCTAACCAATGCAATCGTTGCTCAGCAAAAGAAGGGAAGCCAGAGCTGTTATTATCTGAAGACTAGTGCGTTCATTAAAGTGATTCCGATTACGAGAATCATATTTGTCCCCATTACGCAAACCAACGCATTCTAATCCAAAACGTATGTAGCTAGAGCATAATTCGGTCCAGAGAACGCTCTCTTTCACTGATACATTACTGGTTATTCTGCGAGGTAACTTTGTATCTACATAGTGACTAACACTGTAATGATGAAAACAACCACTTATTTAGGGCGGTGGAGCACAGCTGTGGCAAACGTGTAACTCTGAGACTCCCAACGGTCCACAATGTGTGAATGCGAATGATTTCGCAGCGATCAACTAGAAGGGAAACTGAATTTCACCAAGTAAATTTCGTCTGTAAAAGAAAACAATTCTCTTAGCAATCGAACCAGGAGTTTGACTGAGAGTCTGAAACGGCTTTGTTTGTTTTATTCATTTATTCAGTACGCTACAAAAGGTAGAAGACAACAAAGGAGAACTCAGTCATTCAACACAACCTACTAGTAACATAGACCTCGACATCTACTTTGCATCGAAAGTAGAAAAATAAGAAGGGCCATTACCTGCACAACTATGAAAGTTCGGTTTATTTTGTTTACCATTTTCATGAATCGACTGTTTTCAAAGCTTTTGCTTACATATAGCTTGTAGAGCGTTTTATAAGCTATCTGATGAATTTTTGAAAAAGGTCTAAAAGGTTACAAAAATCAACGACAATTTTATAGATGGCCACCGAGGCGCCAACGAAGGAGCATTGGCGGCAAGCTCTATTGTTTATGTTCAAATGGAAGAAAAGCGTTGTTGAAGCCATAACATGATCACCGAAGTCTACGGCAAAGATGTCATCACTGCCAGAGCTTGCCAGAAATCGTTCAAGAGATTTAGAGGAGCAGACGTTGACCTGAAGGACAAGGACCGCGAAAAACCACCACAACAACGGCGATGAAAAATGGATTAATCTCGACTTGCCGAAGCGAAAACGCTCACAGATAGTTCCAGGAGAGGCACCAAAGTCAATCTCGGAGCCCAAAATTCATGGAATACGTGTTGTTCTGTATTTGATGAGAGGAATTCTGTATTGGACATGAATATGCCCAAAACGAGATTTATGGTCATCCAGTGATGTGACACGGAACTCGTAAGTTTAAACGGAGTCGCTCTAAAACAGGTCGACTCCTACGTCTATCTTGGAAGAGAGCTGAACATAGATAACGACCTCGCTCCTGAAATCGCCCGCAGGAGACTCGCAGCTTGGGCAGCCTTCAGCTCGATTCGTGAAGTCACCGATCAGGTCAAGGATGTCGGCCTCAGGGCCTCGATATTCAACGCCTCTGTACTACCTGCGATGTGTTACGCGACGGAAACCTGGCCTGACAACAAGACAATCGCCAGAGCAGTGAAAACTACGCATCGTGCACTGGAGAGATGTCTTCTGAGGACAAGCCTTCGTCAGCAATGGCAAGAAGGCCCACGAACTGAGCTAAGGAAGAAGTCGCAATTAGCAGATTCGCTGCAGCACATGAAGAAGTCCAAATATCGCTGGGCCGGACACCTGCTTCGACGAAAGGACGATAGATGAAGTCTCCGTGTCATAGAATGGCTCTAAAGAGACCACAGGAGACCATGGGACGACCGCCAACGCGATGGGCAGACTAACTAATCAACTTGATTCATGAAGTAGCCAGGAGGCTACTAGAAAACTTGTCGAAAAAAGTATAGCAATAGCAATTTTCTTAGAATTTTAGAAGAATTCCTTGTCAACTATAATAGAACGAATGAAGGGCGGCATTAATTAATTCCTTTTGGTTGCTCCATGCACTATGTATGCTTCTACGGAATCTCGCGAAAACAACTTGGATGAGTCTTTGAGCTCTATGGAATAATTTGCGGGAACCAACCGACGGACAAGTCAGTGATTCACCATTCCCAGATAAGTCTGTTACCAACCGGCTGACCTAGAGGGATGGAATGCATGGTTGGCCTAGGTCGAAAACCCGAACCTGAAACCTGGAATTGGGCGCACGCGACAGGCTTTAAGACGGTAGCGTTCCCTAACGTTTAGTTTTTTAAGGTGTCAAAGCGTCGTACTGCATACGCCACGCACAAGGCAAATTGAGAACACTCTTCAAAATCCTGTTCAGCTGACGGAGGAAAGTAGATCACTAGTAGGCGAAAATCCTGCCAACTATTGGTTAATCTATTGGTTAATTTCATGCAACGGAGAGTTATCCTTCCACACAGAAATCTTTAGCTCAACGCTACTCGAGCTGAACAGAGAAGTGGAATGAATATCTGGAAAAATACTATAAAGGAAAATAAAAGAATTTTTTAAGCTGATGTGCAAAAGCAGTAATAATTCAGTAAAAATAACATGCAATACAAACAATACTGAATGGTAGATGCCGAGGTTATGGAAAGCAAACAGTGAAGAAAGCACGGTTCTGTGAAAAAAATTAATCTACCGTAAAATTTTTTTGCCTCCACGTGGTGCTATATGAACTCTCTCTGAAGAAAAGAATATTCAAGTATTTGGAGGGTTGCGCCTCTATGCAATATGGAATACGCTATCATAAAAAAGAACTGGTACTTGATCGATTTGAGCTCACACAATCGGCCCCTGTATAGCCGGCTGCGCCATTATTAAAAGGATAAAGGACGGCGTTACTCAATCCCTTTTGGGATGCGCCACGCATTTTACTTCTACGGGATATCGTGGAGGCGATTTGAATGCGTATTTGGCCATACAATGACTTGCGGTGGCCAGCCGATGAACAAGTCAGCGCTCTATCCTTCCCAAACAAGTCTGGTACCAATTCACCGACCCCGGAGGGATCGAAGGCTTGGTTGGCCTGGGCGGGAAATCCGAACTAGGAACCTGGTATCGGACAGGCGACAGCCGGCGCCTTCTCCGACTGCGCTCCACGCTCTCAGCGCCACTATTAGGTTTGCGAAACCTTTGTCAAAAAGGATACCGATTAGAAGGTGTACCACGAAGTCCGAGATTGAATCGAAAACTCAAATGTGGAATACAGTACTTGCAGTTTGCAGTGATAAGAACGCGTTAAGAGTGACGCGACGCACGTGAAAAGACGATGGTAATTACCTAACGATTAAGAGAATAGTTCGAGGTTGAGTGGAACAACAAAGAGAATTCAGATTTGTGAAATGAGGAAAAAGGGCTCATTAGAGGCACAGGAAATGTGAACAAAAGGTGGGAAGCCAGCTGGAACGCTATAAGAAATGAAGGAGAAGATTCTCAGTAGAGGTCGTTTCAAAAGGAAAATGATAGGAATCGGCACTACTCAGACAGCTTTATGCCGATTCGATTTAGAAGATATTTCTGAAAAGCAGCATATTTTCCTTTTTACTGCTAGACGAAACTGCGGAGACAAGCTCGTGACCGAGCTACGAACAGTTCGCTCTTACCTATCTCATTCGGCTCGCCATATGAGGAGTTGAAAAGCTACTAAAAATCAAAACCGGTTCACCATTAACAGTGATTCTGAAAGTGGTTAAAGGGTAAAGGATGAAGTTAAAGGACGGCGTTAGTCAATTCCTTAGGGATGTGCCACACATTCTACTTCTATGAGACGTCGCGAAGGCGATTTGAATGCGTACTTGGCCGTAGAATAAATGACCTGCGATGCCTAGCCGATGAAGAAGTCAGCGCTCTACCCTTCCCAGATAAGTCTGAGACCAATTCACCGGCCCCGGAGAGATGGAGCGCTTGGTTGGACCAACCAGCAACCTGGTATCGTGTGCACTCGACAGCCGACACCTCCTACGAGTGCGCCATGTGGGCGAGTGTTTAAAGGATGAAAAGGATAAAGCGCGGTGTTAGCCAGTCCCTTTTGTGATGTGAGGCGTCACGCATTCCACATTCTAACCCCGAAGGCTTGCTTGTGCTGGGTAGGAAAACAGCCCCGCGTGCCTCCCGAATTAAGTTTCCAGATGCGCGTTCCCGTTTAGATCAACTACTCCATAAATCACTCCGTAGTCGATGATTTCATTGCCAGAAGCGTCTGGAACGGATGGAACTCTGATTTGTTCATCCGGCAGCCGCCGCATGTTATTCTATGAGCCAAATACTCATTCAAGTTGCATCCACGAGCGACATTCCGTGGCAGTGGAATGCATGAAGGATTAAAACGGTACTCCTTAAACGAGTGAATGTTTGCAGCTTAGCCCTGCATGTGACTAGTTTTATTATCGCCTACTTTATGTTCTCCATCCTTCAGTGAATTCCTCTCCAAATTGGGAAAAGCAATGCTTCATGAACTATTTATTTGTTGGCGCACAGAAAGTGCCTTTAAAACAGCTAGTTGTTCTAGTAAGTAAAGGAAAATAAACCGCTAGTGAGACATTCAAAAAGAAAAACGAGAAAAAGGAACAACGTTAGTGGAAGGAATAGGAATCAAAACGTCGCACAGCAACAATCGGGAAGAAAACCAAGCAAACAACATCAAAACATCAAATTGTTGAAAATAACGTGAGCTGAAGGCGAAAATAGAACCTTATATCTAGGCAACCTCTAAGCTTGTGGTCTTAAGAACTAGTAATTTGAAGGAGCTGAGTTTCGTTGTAAGCGGAATTGAAAATTGTCGGAAATAAAAGGTCATCCTGCACAGGAGGCTCGCAAAGCACATTCTTAAGAAAGAAATTAAACGTGAGATTGCATTCCTCTCGAAGTTGAGTTGATTCCCTAAATGTCTGGCACAAATGAAAGAATAGTTTTCCGGTTCTTCAGTTCCGTTTAAGAATCTGAGTTTCCCAGAGGTTTCCAAAAGTTGTTATTCACAGGATTTGTTATACAATTGCCACACCTTGAGCTACTACGGGGTATCGCAGGTTGCAGTGAAGAAAACTCCAGCCCATCAGCTTAACTGGTCCCATGCTGATATCAGCGGCCAGCTCATCCCGGATACGAGTGGGTGCTGATCGGTCCCACGAGGTGTGGATGTTGCGTTGTGGTGCAAATGGCGCCGGTGGTGTAAAGGCGTAGAGCATTCCCGCCCGGTCAGAGGGAGGTGCGGGTTCGAGTCACGCCTGGCGCTAAAAGTTTTGATCGCAACAAAACATCGTTGTGACAGCTCTGTCCACTGTCTCCACAGAAACTCGTTGATGTAAAGAGCTTGACCATGAAGGTGGCCGTCCAGGACAACGAAGAAATCGTACCGTCAATACGCTGCAGATCCGAAAATTCTTCGAAATGCGAAAATCTCAAATTGGAGGGTCTCCTGAGAAAAATCACCCATGATATCTATGGCAGACGCACATCATTGCACCGCGGACTCGTGGAGTAGGCTCACAACCCCCAACGTGGCAGGACCTGATCTGGAGAGGCTCCAGCCACCTCTACCACCGCCGAACATCGTCAGAATCTACAGGCGCTCAGGTTTGGGAAGGAATCTACGCCAACTGAAATACCTCCTTGTTTCTGTGGGCAAAGGACAAATAATAAATGAAGATGTGTACCGACGGGACATCTTCGAGTCTGTGGCACTTTTCTGCTCCCAGCAGCAGTTCAACAATGCGCAGTGGACGTTTCAAGAAAACTCAATCCCTGCACACAGGGCGAAAATCACGCAAACATGGTGCAAGGCCAATTTTTTGGACTTCGATATGTCTGCGGAATGACCACCGACCGCACTCCCCGTATCTGAATCCGACGAACAACAAGGCGTGGTCCATTCTTAAGGCCAGGATCCGTGACAAGCGCCACCACAACCTGGAGGCCCAGAAGACATCTTTGTGTTGGGAGTGGGAACGATTACTTCCAGATAATCTGCGGCCCATCGGCAAAAATTTCACCAAGCGTTTTGACTTCTGTATTCGCGCCAAGGGGGGTGGGGCAGTTCGAAACCAGACTAATACAGTGTTGCCTAGTGTCTATGTCGTTGTTATCGATATATTGTTTTGTAGGATTGTCAGTTGTTTCAAGTTATAATTAAACAACCTTCAAACGTTAATTTGGAACACCCTGTATTGGGGAACAACGTACGTACCCATGTTTAGGCTTATTTTCGCCACCTCTTAAGTTCTAAAATGTTCTAAGTAATAACATGTGATCCCACTTCGTGCGCTGATTGAGATTGAAGGTTAGGGAAGCGAAACAAAATTGCATGTTTTTCCTCTCAAGTTTCACGTAAGTGGTACCCAGACAAGAGCAAATAAACTCGAGACATACACAAGTTCGATGCACAGTCTTCCAGTTAAATCCATTGGATGATTTCCGCTTTCCCGCACTTAAAAATAACGTTTAAACCTTTAGGTGGAATTCTTATGACCCCTGCATCATTGATTACATAAGCCACGGATTGGAGAAGCGTTTCGACGTGAAGAGATTGGAGGACAACTATCATTTTCGTTGAATCCGGAAAGAGCTGACACGAGAGCATAGCAGGGAAGAGTGAATCAGCAATCACGAGACAGACAACAAAAATGAGAGCTTACTACGACTGTAAAGGAAGAGTTTAATTCGATTTAATTCGACAGCAGTCGTCATTAAGTACCGTTATAGTCGCACGTAAAATAACGTACGAGAGAGAAACGTTTTTCAATCATCATTTATTGCCGCTACTAGGCCATCAACCAGAATTGGAACAAATTAGGCTAAGCGCTGAAACCTCTGAATACAGACGCCTAATAGTAAACGTGCTGAGACGTCCTTCGCTAGACCTTCCGATGGCGGAAATGCTTGCGTTTTTTCCGTAATCGGACCAGGATCGGCAATCTGACTACAGCATGCTTCCGCAGTTCATTAGGCAGCCATGTGTTCTCATATTACTAGAAGGCTAGAGCTATATACAGACAAGATTCTATATATTCTACATATATGGGTGCGTGGAGCGCAGTCGGAGAGGTATCGCCAGCAATCGATACCAGGTTCCTGGTTCGGATTTCCCGCCCAGGCCAACCAAGCCTTCCACCTCCTGGGTCGGTGAATTGGTACCATACTTGTCTGGGAAGGATAAAGCGCTGACTTGCTCATCGGCTGGCGTTCATCGGCCAAATACGCATTCAACTCGCCTCCACGACATCCCGTAGAAGTAGAATGCGTGGCGCATCCCAAAAAGGATTGAATAACGCCGTCCTTTATTTTTATATAGAATTCTGGCACGTTGGGCGTCGTCAAATGTCACGTTTATATTAGGCTGCGTCCCAAATTTTTTCGTAAAATTGTCCTTCTGCAAAAAATAAGTTTATTTTGTTTATTTATACGTGATATTGACGCGAAACATGAATAATTCTCAGAGATATGTCAACCTCAAAAGAGGAACGTGATGAACAAGGACTGTTATCTTAAAAGGAAAACGCGATGAACAAGAGGTAAGGTCGATAGAATATAGATTACAAAAATTATTGCTTTCATAGGGAGGTAAGCGACTCTTATCCACTTCGGATCGAGGTTATGACAAAAGAAAAACGTTTGTCTTAGTAACTAATTTCCGTTGTTCTCAATGAGTTTCTTCCACATTTCATGCACTGACAAGGGAAGGGTCTGAAGCGTATATCTGAATGAGGGGAGCGAGCCATATAGGGAGAATCCTCACCCCTCAATTGGTTTGAAAATGCGTTTATTTTTGCCAGGTCGCTAAAGCCAAGGAGTAGGGGGTCACAATGGGATACGGCACAGCACGCTTTTGGGGGTCTTGTACGCCCGCGATGCGTCCGCAACCAGTGGCTCGGAGCGCGGGTGGGTGGAGGATTGACTCATGCGGCAGAGGTCAGGGGTTTGGCTCCTCTGCGTTGCTGCACTTTTGCATTTGAAAGGGTTGGTAGAGATTTGGGGGATTCTGACGTCCATACCATTTTCAGACGTTTGCTGCACATTTTTTCAGCGGTACGTTGTGGTATTCAACATGGTGATGTATAAACGTTCAACACCAATGATACACAGCTACAAAGTGCATGAAGCACCACTCGGCACCTTACGGGTAGCGTATAAAGGCTACAGACTTCTCATAGTCTGTTTCCATACATGGACCAATGACCTCGGCAAAAGCCATCCCGCTCGGATTTTCAAAGGAGACCACGTTGCGACGTCGGAGGTGGTTGAAATGAGAAAGAGGGTGCGGATCCCGCAAATCAAGCTAAACGGCATCGATACACTCTTTCCCCCATGTCTGCCTGTCACCTGCAAATCAGAGGTCTGCTGAAGGTTTTCTAGAACCTAACAGCAACAATGTCCGCCGAAGGTCGAGTGGTGATCCACCTGTTCACGCTGAAGTGTGGCCCACCCTTAGACAAGGAATCTTCGAGGGAAGAAATCAAGGTGGCCGAGCGGATGGCAAGCATACTCGAGGACTTCGAAGCACGTCAACTTGAAGTTGACGAAGACGAACAGCTGGAAGTGGTGGAAGAAGAAGAGAAAGATTGGGATCCGCAAGATGAACTGATGGACGTGGAGAGGCAAGCAAGCAGTGGGCATATGATAACGTTTTCGGGTGGAACTCTTGTTTCGGAGGAAAGGGTACGTCTTCAATTGGATTTCGGTTGCGTGCTCATAACCATGGAGGAAGACACCGCGATGCACTACACAGGCACTTTGTAACTGTGTATCACTGGTGCTGAACATTTATCACCATGTTGGATACCACAGCGTACAGTTGGAAAAATGCGCAGAAAACGTCTGAAAATGGTATAGACGTCAGAATCCCCCAAATCTCAACCAATCAGTTGAAAAGCAAAAATGCAGCAACGCCGAGGAGCCAAACCCCTGACCTCTGTCGCATGAGTCAACTCTCTACCCACCCGCGCTCCGAGCCACTGGCTGCAGTCGCATCGCGGGCGTACAAGACCCCCAAACGCGTGCTGCTCCGTATCCCATTGTGACCCCCTACTCCTTGGGTTTAGCGACTTGGCAAAAAATAAACGCATATTCAAACCAATTGAGGGGTGAAGATTCTCCCTATATGACTCCCCCACGCCCCCCCCCCCCCACCCCGTTCAGACATACGCTTCAGACCCTTCCCTTGTGAGTAGAATCCATTTCTGCTCTACCATCGCCGTGACCTCACCAACTTCGGCGAAGCGCCTACCACGTAGAAAGTGAATTCTCGATATAGACAATCGGTAGTCACATGAGGCAATGTCTAGGCTGTATGACGGTTCACTGATTGTCGCCCAGCCCAACTCCTCGATTTTTGCAGTGTCCGAAGTGCCGAATGGAGTCGAGCGTTGCCCTGCTGGAAGTAACATCGGCTCGTGCCTCCTTTCTTCACTAATTTTTGCTGGATCTGGTTGAAATGCTGAAAGGAGCGAGCGGCGTCGATGTGAGATTGACTACGTGGAAGCAGCTCTGGGTGCACTGGACCATTACACATCCATAAAACGCACAGCAGGACGCTCTGATGGTGAAGCTCCGCTTTTGATGTTAGCACCTCGGTTCGTTGCTTTCCAACCATCGCTGTTCTGCTTTAAAAGCTTTTCATCACTGGGAAGGATTCAATCAAGGCCCCTTCGCTTAAATCGGTGCAGAAGCTCTCGGAAGTCGGAAGCTCAGCAACTTGTTTGAGTTTCCGTCAACGCATGAAGCACTGACGTTGACCATATTCGCGACCTTCTAATCGTATGCTGCTAACGAACGATGGTTCACTGAGTGGTTCGAAGATTAGCGAACAGTTTTTGTGTAACGTGGAAAGGATTCCACTGGATGGATTTGCGGAGGCGCTTTTAGTTTACGCGAGTTTGTCGCCATGGAAGTGGCCTGTCTTTTTACGCTTCTGGGCGGAAAGAAGCTTCTAATACCATCTTGAACAGTATATTCGTTGAAAGCAAAACTGCTGGTGATGTCCTGAATGTGCTTGACCCCCGTCGCTAGATTGTTGCTGGGCTTAAACTGAATGAAAATGAACTCACGCACTTTTCACTTTGACTTTCCTTCACGTTCTCAGTCACCGTTCTAAAGAATAAATTTTTCAACAACGTAAAAGCAAAATAACGACACATAATCTAAAATGATTGGTAAATAAAGGATAATGGACGGCGTTACTCAATCCCTTTCGGGATGCGCCAGCGCATTCTACTTCTAGGCGACATGAATGCGTATTTGGTCATACAATGACTTTCAGTGGCCAGCGATGAACAAGTCAACGCCTTATCCTTCCCAGACACGTCTGGTACCAATTCACTGACCCCGGAGGGATGGAAGGCTTGGTTGGCCTGGGCGGGAAAACCGAACCAGGAACCTGGTATTGGGTGCACACTACAGTCGGCTCCTCCTCCGACTGCGCCACATGCGCTCTAAAATGATTGTAAGCAAACGAAATTTCAAACAAAATATAACATCTCAGCGGGTTTGTTTGGAATTTCGGAAAAAATAGAAATGTAGCAAACGCCCAACAACAAAGTTGAGTGAAGAGGATGCAGTCACTGAACGGGTTTTATCCGTAGATTCCGGAACAACAGAGTTGGTTCGTCGTTCTGAGATCAGTCATAGTCAAGTTAGTGTTCGGCACTCTCCAAACAGGAGTGCCAACGACTCCCGAGGGATCGAAGGCTAGCCTGCTTAAACGAACAGCGGTAAACGAAACGGCGCCTAGTGCCAACTGCACCACATGCGTCCTACTGGTCTAGCGGTGATAAAAATCTCGTTTGAGGCTATAGAAAAAGGAAACGTCGGGCTCCGGGCTGTTCTACTCGACTCCGCGCTCCTTACTGCTTAATTATGATTTGTATTCTTCCGTCTCAGAAGCCAAAAAGAGGGAAAAAGAAGAAAAATAAAAAAAAGCGAAAAAGAGAAAAAAGGAAAGAGAGAAGAAAGGTGGTCATGTCGCGATCACATCGCACAGCCAGGAGTGGGGGGATCAATGCTCATCGCCGCGAACGCAAGGGTACTCTTCAGTGCCATAACAAACTGAATTCTGCGGAATGCCAAAACAAATTGGAAGCGACCCATCTACTCGTTGATTGCGCGTCTTCGTAAATGTTCTGAATCAATTATGCCTCCACCGAGGAAAACGCGTTGGTGGGTCACTCCGGCACGAGGCAGGGATGAATGCGGAATCAACGATTGACGGAGCAAGTGGTAAATGAAAGGCGACACGTGGATGCGCGAGGCATTCCTTTTTTCCTACTGTTACCAACTGTAAGCTGAATGAGTAGAGAAGAGTATATAGCATGGAAAGGATGCACCGAGGATGACCGCACTAGACGGATAGCATGCATAAGCAGAAGCATTCGGGAGCTGTCGTCTCGTGCCCGCCTAGAAAGTCGTGAGCCATCAAAACAAAATTTAATATGCCAGACCTTATTTATCTATTCATAGTATTCCACGCTTTTGATCAAAAATTACACTCAAACCAAAATTACACTTTGAAGCTCTGCTTTAGAACCCGAATTTCTTAATCGACAAAGGTTTGGTCAATAGAGTTGTCTATTCGTTATGAAGAATCTTTCCACAGGGTAACATACTCGAGCGGTAGCCAACAACTACAAAAGCTGAATCAGCAAGAAGTCCTTTTCCTTGCACTAAAATTTGCCGATCGGGCAACATATCGGCGCCTTGTCCACATCAAACGCCCCATCGTCATCCGAAGCGAATAATTCCGATCAAGATTTATTTATTTATTTATTTATTTATTCATATATATTCAAGATGTAAATTCTTTATCCTTCCATTAACATGCGGTAACGTACGAACGAAAATATGAAGTGACAAAATTAGCTCTATCACACTGAACAGTGGGCGCCAAGTATCGCAGAAGGAGTAGGCACCGGATCCCAGGTTCTTGGTTCAGGTCTTTCCCAGGCTGACCGGGCCTTCCATCCCTAGCAAGGGTGTGCGCTAATTTTTTTTTTCGGTAAGTTTTTAACGACTGTTCTTTAACGTCGCAATGCCAGCATTCTACGATGCGAGGGCATGTAGCGCAGTCGGGGCAGGCGCCGATTGTCGCGTGCACCCGATACCAGGTTCCTGGTTCGGATTTCCCTCCCAGGCCAACCAAGCCTTCCATCCCTCCGAGGTCGGTGCCAGAATCGGTACGAGACTTGTCTGGGGAGGACAAAGCGCTGACTTGTCATCGGCTGGCCACCGCAAAGTCATTGTATGGCGAAATACGCATTCAACTCGCCTCCACGACATCCCGTAGAAGTAGAATGCGTGGCGCATCCCAAAAAGGACTGAATAACGCCGTCCTTTATCCTTTATATAGAATTCTGGCACGTGGGGCGTCGCCAAATGCCACGTTTATATTAGGCTGCGTCGCAAAGTTTTTCGACAAAAATTGTCTTTCTGCAAAAAATGTGTTTATTTTGTTTATTTATACGTGATATTGACGCGAAACATGAATAATTCTCAGAGATATGTCAACCTCAAAAAAGGAACGTGATGAACAAGAACTGTTATTTATTTATTCATTTATTTATTTATTACATCTCTTTTATCGCAACGGCACAAACAAGTATCTACGTGCTTCTTTTGCGAAGAGTTCAGCGTTCCTGTTAGGATTCCCTACAATTAGAGCGGTCCAGTTTCTCATGGCTTCTCTTGTCCTTGTCCCTCTGTATCGTGCGATGTCATCCAGCCATCTTGTTCTTGGTCTTCCTTTACTTCGTTTTTTCTTATCAGGAACCCAATCAGCTGCAATGCGTGCCCATGAAGGTTCGTTGCTACAGAGCTTATTTGCGAGCAGCCACTTCCTTTTGAGCGCATGGTGAATCCAATCCTTGAGTCCTGATCTGTGGCGAATAACTCTTGACCGTATTTTGTCGCCCAAACGAACACCAAGAATTGATCTTTCAAGTCTTCTTTGCGCGGATCGTGGTCTTGCAGCAGTTTCTTTTGACCATGACCACGTTTCGCAACCGTATAGAACAGCAGGAAGCATGCAAGAGTTAATGAGCTTCTTTTTCAGCTGGACTTCGACGGCCTTAGAGGGAAGAAACAGTCGATATTTAAAATAGACTTCTCTCCCTGCTTGAATCCTTCTCTGAATCTCTTTTAGTGGGTTGCGTGGGTTTGACAATAGCTGCCCAAGGTAAATAAATTCGTTGACGCCTTCTATAATTTCTCCGTTAATTTGTATTACATTCCCTTCCGTGTCGGTTGTTGGTCTACCAAGGTTCATCCACTTGGTTTTCGAGCAATTCCTTTCTAATCCGACTCGACCTGACATCTCTGCTAGATCTTCTGTCATGCTTTGTAGTTCGTGGCAGTCATGAGCAAGCAATACGATATCAACAGCATATGCGGGGTATGAAAGCTTCTTGTCATTCATTTGGAAACCTGCCAGTTGACTGCATTCAGCACGTGTTGAAGTGTCAACACGAAAAGCAGCGGTGAAAGAGAATCTCCTTGTCGAACGCCTTTTTGAATGTTCAGCTCAACATAGCTTGATCCCACCTTCACAGCAGCACTTCCGTTTGCATAAAGCAGTTGAATAGCTTTGATCAGGTTATCCTCGATTTTGAAGTTTTTCAAAGCCTCCCACACTGCTGGTAGTTCGATAGTATCAAAGGCTTTTTTAAAATCTATGAACACCGCACAACATTTAATGTTGAACTCGTTAGCCTTTTCCTGCAGGATGTTCAATGTGTGGATGTGGTGAATTGTGGAGAAATTTCTTCGAAATCCTGTTTGCTCTTCGGGAAGGATGTTGCAGTCATTGACAATCTTTCTCAGTCGTTCATTGAGAATTTTTGTCATAATCTTGTATATCGTTGATAGTAGTGAGATTGGTCTGTAATTCGCAACATCTAATGCGTCTCCTTTTTTATAGAGCAGGATGGTATCGGAGAAGGCTAATTCTCTTGGCACGTTTTTGTGGAGAGTATGGAGTTGAGGAAATGGCACAGACGATTGGAGAGCATGCTCGAGAGAGGGCGTAGTGCAGTCGACTGTACTTTATCAAAGCCGGGAGAGGAACGTGCTTTGCTGCTCTTCAGTGCATCCTCAACTTCTT
>CANDYH010000242.1:0-13372 GCA_947396885.1 Heligmosomoides polygyrus polygyrus | reverse complement strand
TTTTGGAAACGTAGATTTTTCGGCAATATCCATATTCCATCGAGGACGTGGCGCCCTAGGCCGAGCTGCGCGGACGATGACGTCATCAAAAACCGGTATTTTCGAAATTGGCCAAATCTCCTCGTGCAAACTTCGTCCAAAATCGTCTAGGGTTTATTTGGGGCGCTGATTACGAATCCGACGTCAGTTTTTAAAAATTCCGTCGACATCAGCAGGTTGCTTCCCATTTGAGGGTGGTCAGGTCACGATCACCGATTACCCTCAGTTATCGGTATGAGCGCTCTCCTTCCCTAATCGTACAAATGTACCTCGGCATCGTGTTCAGCACCCCGAATAAGTCCCCGACCCTATACGAATTTGAACAAAATCGATGATCCTGACCCGACCACCCTCAATTATCCAGAAGCAAATCCAAACCTACCGAAGTCGACGGAATTTTCAAAAACTGACGTCGGATTCGTAATCAGCGCCCCAAATAAACCCTAGACGATTTTGGACGAAGTTTAGCACGAGGAGATTCGGCCAATTTCGAAATTACCGGTTTTTGATGAGGTCATCGTCCGCGCAGCTCGGCCTAGGGCGCCACGTCCTCGATGGAATATTGCCGAAAAATCTATGGCCTCTGTTATACTCCCGCGGGAGCATCCGCGGAAAGGCGGGAATCGCGCCGAGATCGCTCACCTGGCCAATCACCGCGCCCCGCCACGCCCGCCGTCCGCGGTGCACCCCTCGTCCACGGAGGTTCCGCGGATGCTCCCGCGGGAGTATAACACAGGCCTATGTTTCCAAAATCGGTCGACGTTGATACATTTCGATAGCGCTCTTCAAGCAGAACAGAACGATGTTATTGGGAGTGTCGAAAACCCAATATGGACAAGTAAAAGTGCAGGAAACTTCAATCGCTAAGTCCGCCGCCCTAAAACGGCAGATGGGGCTAAGGCAGTTTAGGCAGCTGAGAAGTTCTGATCACGTCATCGTAAAGTCCCTTAAGTGCTCTTTCCGCATACGCATTTTAATGCCGTTAGCTCGCCGCGTCTTCTCGTAGTGGTCCACCGAAATCGGAAAAAAATTCATCACGCAAGCCTCACCTGCATTTTTGCACCGCTGTAACATTGCCCCCTCCTAAGCTGAGCCATTCTACTTTAGTATACTTATATATCGTTCTACTGCCTACAATAAACACAAGTTGCAGCCGAAACGATTCGAACTCGACAGAGTTATTGTGTTCCGAACACGCCCGCGCGTGCAATTTAGCGCAACAACGGCAAACGCTCTCCGCGCTGTTTCTCGCCCAGATTACAGTTTTTCCCACTATAAATCACACGATTCAATTCAGCATGAAAAGCTCTATCGAACGGTATCAAGCATGGCCCAACTCGAAGACATCGTTTTTTCGATGACGTCATCGTCCTTCCGCCGCGGCCTCGTCCTCTATGCTAAACAGTCAAAAAATTGATGATTCCAAAATCGGTCGATATTGATACCGTTCGATAGCGCTTTTCATGCTGAACGGAACTGTGCCATTCCGAGTGTCGAAGACTCAAATCTGGGCGAGTAGGAGCGCAAGAAACTCTAACCGCTAGCTTTTGCCGCTCTAAAACGCCAGCCGAGGCTAAGGCAGTTTAGGCAACTGAGGAGCTATGAGCATATTGTCGTAAAGTACCTTAGGCACTCTGTTCACGTACGTATTTTAAAGCCGTCAGCTCGCCGCATCTTCTCGCAGTGGTCCACGGAAATCGGAAAAAAATGCTTCACACAATCCTCACCTGCATTTTCGCACCCCTATAACATTGCCCATTCCTAAGCTAAACCATTCTACTTTGGCGTACGTACAGAACGTTCGACTGCCTACAAAACCCACAAGCTGCAGCATGAAAGGTTACAACTTGATAGAGCTATTGCGCTCCGAACACGCCCATTCGTGCAATTTGCGAGCGGTCGCCCCCTTCGATTGAAAGGTTCGAATCCGTATGTATTGTTCACGGCGCACTGCAAAGGCTCGCTGGACAGCCTTAGAGCAACTCCTGACTAGGGCGGCAAGAAATTTCTGATAAAACTCCCCAAACGCTCAGTCTACAAGCTGTCCCCCTCTTGATTGAAAGGTTCGATTCTGTATGCATTGTTCACGGCGCACACCAAAGTTTCGCTGGGACAGATTGGAGCTGATCCTGAGTGGGGTGGCGGGAAATTTCTGATAACATACTCCAAACGGCTCGAAATAGTCTTGAAAACGTCGCAGTTCCCAGTGAGAGAAGATAGAAGCGCAGGGGACATGCGCTCGCCCACTCGATTGATAGGTTAGGTTCTGTGTGCATTGTGCACGGCGCACTCTCGGGGCATTCCTGGCTTGACAGAGCACTGGCGACGTACGCCATCTTTGAGATACTCCGAAAGCACGCATATCCTGGGATATAAGCTGCTCTAATCGCCCGTCCAGCCAATTTTAGACCACCCACGGCGAAAATACGGGTGTTCCGGTAAAGTTTTACACATGTTTGTGTAGATCTCGAAAAGGCGAATCGAATGGTACCAACCTTTATTCAAAAAACCTAAAACTGAAGGAGTTATGAGCGTGCGACGCTTTGCGACGCTATGTTGGCGTTTTTTCGCCCACTTTTGACCGTGCGGCGCGAGCGGTATTGTACTTAGGTCCTATTCAAAATCGTCAATTTTTTAAAAATAAAGTTATTCTCTTCCTGAAGGAGGAGACCTACAGGGTCAAATTTTGCCATATAAAATTCCAAGCTTTGCATGACACACAATAGTAAAACATCAACATCAGTCGTTGACAACGATGCATAACGAATATATAATGAATAAGAATAGGATAGCTAAAATGTTTAAGAAAAAAATGTGGTTGCAAACTACACCCTGGTAGGTGAATACACCAACATGCTCAGGAAACGCTAGAGGATCCTGCAACAGCGGTCAGCTTCTTTAAGCCATTGATATAAAGACACTGATAGATTGTCCCAACTAAGCAGTTTGTCAAAATCAAGGAGCACTCGATTCGGAAAACTCTTGAGCCTGACCTGTGTCATAGAAATTAGAGCCCAAGTTTGACCTTAGAACCTTTGTGATAGAACTTCTCAATGTATGTAGGTTTCGTGCAGTTGGCATAGTTTAAGCGCACTTGTTCATTTTTCTGTTGTGTAGTATTCGAATTGCATTTTGTCTAATTTCCTTACTAGTTATCGTGGATGGCCATGAACGGAATAGATAAATAAATACTGTTACTTGAGTGGCTGTTGGAGCCATCTACTAAGAGTCAACTGTGCAACTGGCTCTCGACCCGAACTTGCGGAAGCCCGCACGTGTTGGACTCCACCAGAACTCTCTAGGCGGCTTTATCTATTTTGCGACGCGAACTACCATCCGCTCGAGTAGCAAATGTCCAAATACTATGTGACTCCTTCAAAGATGTTTCAGTGCAGGATTCGCCGACCTCCTAACGTGCTCACAACACTGTTAGGTGGTCGGCGAATGCTGCACTGAAACGTCTGCTCACAACACTGTTAGTCCTTCTCACGTTATTTCAAACTTGGCAACTAGGCATTCTATCAATGAAGTTAAGAGGCTAGTTTTTATGAGCCAGTTAGGAATTTTCTGTGCTAATATGCGATACAATTTGTAACGGCTTACCTGGAGCATGATGAAGTATTCCCTGCTGGGTTCTTCTCTTGCACCATTGTCGTTCACCGTGACAGACCTATTTGCCACATCCAAAACCACGAATCCTGAAACGGCAATTGAAGGGTGTGACTGTGTTGTCCGTTAGTGAGTCGCGAAACGGAGAATGAGTCACCTCCCAGAAGGCCGTCTCCTCGATCCGTCTGGAGATGCCCGTGGTACCAGTGTGTGCCCTTGTTCTCGGCGATGAATCGGTATTCGAAGCTGAAAGCCTTCGTTTATTTACCCATTCTCCTTGTTGGCACACTCTCACCTGACTGCGCGCATATGTCACGTCACAAACCTGTGTGGTGATTGATCACTTATCAGTGATTAAACGGTCTGACCCGATCTCTGGTAAACTCGTGGCCCTCGCTGGACCGCCGCCCATACTTCGAACCAGACAACAACGGCCCCATTGCGTCATATACAGTACGCTTGGCGGATTGAACTCTATGATTTGTCACCGAGGAATGATGTTATGATGCAGTAAGAGTTGCTCCGTCGTTCAACGACCCCATTCTGACACTTTTCAATTTAGAGGAGCCCCCTATAATACTTGTAGGAGCTTCCGGGAAAGCATTGTAAAAGGGTGTTTAGCCTGGTGGGCGTCGCAATGCTTTACGATTAACTGATGGCCTTCCCGAAAGGTTTGGCGCCGTCTCAACAAACCCTGAAGTATTGAGGGTTTAGATGGTCTTGGCATAGAACAAGAGCCGAAACAACGAGTCAGCGAATGTACCAGAGTCTGGCGCTACCTGTCCGTTACGTCAAAAACTGTCAAAACACCATCCCGTTTTGAGAAATAACCGATTTCCTGTGGAGTGCCGTAGAAGTTCAAATCGCTTGAAGAAAATAGCGGTCTCGAGAGATGAAGTATTTGGGCAACCTTCTCGACAGCTTAGAAATACTTAGCAATCAGCAACACTTCCAGTTCCATACTAATCTTGCTCCGACAACTAAGACCCACTCCCGCAACACCCCATGTAAGCGGGTGGCGACCGAACAAACAGCTGAATACTCCTGCGAGGCAGAAATTTTCTGGCTCTGGTCATTGTCAAAATATTCAAATTCTTGTTTTATTAGGGTCACCAAAGTGCTGAAAACTTATTTTCCTATATTCGGAGCAGTAATTTTATAATTTTGGAAGCGCTATTATCGGGCAAGGCTTCCGTGAGATTCATAATTGAATTTCTCTACCATGAATGTTCATAAAAGAAAGAAAATCCGAGAGGAGGAGACCCAAAACGCGCTACCGTTTGTCGTCCAAAAAATACAGTAATGTCACGTTGTTTTTTTCTGCAAAGAATGCGAATCAAGGTTTGAACTCACTAGCTTGTACTTTGAATGGGACACTGCTGAATGAAAGCCACTCCATCCATGTACCATAGATCTGAACACAAATATTCAGAAATGAAACGGCCCGATATTGAAGCAAATGTCACCTTGCTTGTCGATTCCATGAACGTGGATAGTGATGGCTTCCATGAGCGCTTTGTTTTGAACTCGTAGAAGCACTTCGGCCATATAGGGCACAACTATCGTGTCACCAGGCCTTTGAACGGTTATTTACTCCCACGTATACTACCGTACACGGCATACAGTAGCTGTAGGATAATGCCGCTTGTTGCTGAACTCACGTTTTGCCATTGATGGTGAGCACTCGCCTGTGCTTCCCATCGAGGACCACCACGTCCTCGAGCATGTTGAAGTCACCTGCATTGGTACGTGGGTTCAGCGTGTAGTTGTCGAAGCATCCCTTCAGCTGATCGGTTTCCCGCTTGGACCACGACTCCTGGAATCCACGTGAGATTCTATGCAGGCGGAAATGATCTGTACTGCGAACATACGTCATCAGGAGAATAGTCCACCGGTGTGCCGTGCTGCCACTGATCCGTCTTGTGCGAAATCATGGAGAGCCCCTTCTCGACGACCAGATCAAACACGAAGACTCCATTCTACAATAGAAACATCAAAAACAACAGCAGCCACAAAACAAAGGACGAAATGTTGCCACGCACCTCGTTCGGCTGAGTCAGGCTAAGAGGCTCAGCATAGATGCTGTACGCGCCTGCTGTGTGGAATAGCAGAATCGGTAGAAGCACTAGTTCTCTCATGTCACTGTCTAGGTGGGCCGTAGCCAATGCGAACGAACGTCGCCCTGGAAAGAGAAATGGGCACATGAGGAGCGAACGACGACATCGCATCGAATCGAGTTGATACCGAATAGTATGTACTACAGCTTGGTCACGCCATAACCAGGAGAATAGCTCCCGGTTTCGCTGCTGATCATCGACTAACTCTGGGAGATAGCAATCGCTACTCGCCAGTAGTGGAATTCTTGCCTCTGAAGACGACAACAGAGCCGAAACGTCAGGCCATAAATAAAGACTTCATCTAAAAGCCTCGCTGGCAAGACAAAGAACAAACAAGGCGTATATAGCATTATATATGGTGCGATTTGAACCTAAAATGAGACACGTTTCAAACCAAATTGGACGTTTTTCAATTCAAATTGGACACTATTCTAAGCAAAGTTTATGCTTCTGAAATTAAAGTGAACGTCACCCATATCGAAATGAGCTTCCTACAGATCAAACTACTCCAAGATGGTTAGAATAATTTTTTGTACAAGAAAAATGTGCTTCATCTTTGTTTGAATTTTTCTTAGTTCCTCTGCCCCAGTATGTGTGATAGTTTAATGGAATTTTTAAATTTTAAGACTAAATGACAATTTAAATTTTGTCTTGAATAGTAAGAAGGAAGCAATCATGTAATACATTAAAAGACTGGATCGCGCTATGCAATGGAAAAGCTCGTCGCGACCTCAATGCGATTGACGGTGTAAAAGCCGCTTACATGAGCCATCGAAGAGTGGATATGTGTGTTCTTTACGGTTTCCTCTGTTGTATCGTTAATAGATGTCAAACTTTTTGCAAACAAAAATTTTGCCATCAGTCGAATAAAAATCGCAGCATTTCTGGACGAGGGCGTGGCGCCATCTCTGTTTTGGCTGTTAAAGAGGCCGCCTTCCTGCACTGTAAGACAGCCTTTAAATAAGAATCAACTTTAAAACACCTTTTTTTCCTCAAAAAAAATTCAAATTATGTGCTCACTTATTGGGAAGTGAATTAAAGCTTCAAAGAAAGTT
Organism: Heligmosomoides polygyrus polygyrus; assembly: GCA_947396885.1. NCBI lineage: Eukaryota > Metazoa > Nematoda > Chromadorea > Rhabditida > Heligmosomidae > Heligmosomoides > Heligmosomoides polygyrus. Next base: position 6,552 of record CANDYH010000242.1, on the reverse strand, counting down.
ATACTAAAAATTTTCTCGAACAAATAATTATTCTAATCGTTTGGGTGAGTTTCTAGTTAATACAGAAGTAGCTCATTACAAGTTGGAAGAGTTCGTTTTGGTTTCAAAAGTCATAGGCTAGCTTAGAAGAGTGTCTAATTTGATGTGAAAAGTGTTCAATTTGAAAGTGGTATATAACAGGATGAATTGCGAGCAACAAAGATATCGGGCAATGCTCGAACTCGAACTCACAGCGATAGTGAGAGCAGAATGAGAATTTTGATGCCAAAGAAGAGGCTCAAATATGTAGGGCTTATGTTAGGAGTTGATGCGGCGACTTTAGAGAGTGGGCTCTGAGTTTTTACAAATCAAAGCTATTGTAGAGTTCGTCATGTTAGGGAACTTTTTCAAGCACTTAAGAGTTGTGCAATTTTTTAGTTGAAAGATTGAAATATTTAATGTTTTAAGAAAAAAAGATGCTGCACCAAACACTTAACCTAGGACAAATAGCAAAACGAACAAATTAGTTTATTTTGAGCTTTAGTCATTTTATTCTTTGATTCATTAAAAGAATGCGTGCAATCTGTAGTGATTTCAAATGGAGAATCGCCAACGATTTCCCGTGGGGTAAGACCGCTCAGTTAAATAGCAAACAAGCTGAAGGCTTAGACACACACGACGCATTCAGACAGACTGATAAGCTTCGCACCACCACAAGGTTTAGAAAGCGTCTACGCTGCACTGCTCAGTTACCGCTTCGTGCCAATCAGTCACCAAGAGCTCGGATAAGGACCAGTACTTAAAGGATACAAAACGGTCTGTGTGATGTTCCCAACGCAGCCGAGCGAACGCCATCTGGAGTGTGACAGAAATTGCACCGCACCCGTTTATGTACCGCATTTGCCGAGCACAGGTGGCACTCTCAGAAGGAGGCCGTCGCTCTGGCTCGCAGATTTCAGCTTCATGGTAGGCATTCCATCTCCGAGGTCACCAGTTTTCATCAGAAGGAAGTCTACGTCACATCTGGCGAATTATGAGAGTAAAGGGCAGTAATTACTGAATCGAACAATGCGAGATTGCCTTCAAGTCTCAACAAGACCTAATTGCGGACTACGCTTTCAATGAAAAGTTCACGAGACCGAATGCAGCGTCTTCGGTTTGGTGAATCGTCCTCGAAGTTGGCCTCTCTGAACTTTCGTCGATGGTTTTGCTGTCACCGCTAACAATTTTACCGCCCACATCGAGGATGCTAGAAGCGTGCTGGCCAGCAACGCCGAACAATCAAGGAATGGTTGCCTCAGCAAACAGCACAATTACCTCCCAATCATTTGGTTATCCAGGAAAGTTAGAATTTGGTCGGTGTGTCATGGGAGGCACCATCTTGCACTCTACATCTTGTTGGGCCTGCACAAGTCGAGTTCCTTGTCCTGTTCTAGGCAGCACCTTTGGGTAGGGACTGTGTGCGATGAGAACGATCTAAACAGGGATCTGCCCTGTCTTCGCTTCCCGGGGAATGGAAGGGATTGGGAAGCATTGAATCGGTAGCATGATTACTTGTAGATATAGAGAGGCTCCAACTTCTCTCTTCTTGAAATTTCGGCATGGCTAGTTTGTTTTCTTGTTGATACTGTGCCAACACGAGGTTCTTAAGGTGGATCTTTATTCGGCCTAACGTTTCGACGGAATAATCGTCTTCAGAGGCGCAAACTATATACTAGCAAGCAGCTCTCATCTTTTAACTGAATGTCATTTTCGCGGCTATCCCCAAGCTTCCTCCTGGCCGAGCGCATATAGATTCCCCAATACGCCGCTTCGCAATGACGCAATAATGCGCCTGCAATGTTACTACATCTTGCCTTTTGGCATCCGATTTGTCGCGCTGTCCTTCAGATGGGCGCGTGGAGCTCAGTTGGAGGATGAAGCGGCTGTAGGGTGCAACCGATTCCAGGATTTGGTTCGGAATCCTGCTCATTCCAACCATGCCTTCCGTCCCTGCTCGGTCGCTGAACTTGGTTTGTCTGGGAAAAGAAAAACACTTGTCCATCAAATAGTCACCACAAGCCATTGTTGTGTTTATCAAATACGCATTCAAATTCTCTCACGACATTCCGTAGGAGCAGAAAGCATGGCACATCACACGACGGATTAAGTACCGCCGTCCTTTACACTTTTATCTATTACCTTCAGATAGGTATAATAGCAGTTTCGGAGCTCGCTTTACACTTCACATACGGGTAGATAGATCTTCTCGTGATCATGTCGACGAGTCTAAAGTGAGACGTTGAGTTCGACACTTCAAACACTGCACATGAGCTGCTGAAGCTGTTAACCTGTTAACAACGGTTCACTGCCAACGACGAGACAAACGACTTCGACTGTGGAGCTGCTCCTGCTCACGTGCTTCCTTCATGGAAAGCTTGACTTCCTCCTGTTGGCGAAATTTGGCGAAACTCACGAAGCAGCGCTTATCAGGTGATCGGACGATTTGGTCGAGATCGTTAGCCGAGCTGCACGGATTATGACTTATCACTTGAATAAGATAACAATCCAACGACAGCGACTGCTGGCGCCCGGCAGAATGCAAGCGGGACAAGGTACATACTTAGCATGTTGAAGGCGACTTCGGATCGAACACTCTTTGGCGTATAGTCTGTTGCTTCGCCAGTACTATCCGGCTCCACTGCTAATCAGATCACAATGCTGGGTATCCCAAAAATACAAACACTGCTTGAAAATAGATAACACTGCTGCCTGCTTAAAATGATGGTCCAGTCGTTCTTCTATGAAATTTATTGCAAGATAAGCATCAGACAATTCTAACTGCTGAGACTGGGGGTGAGCCCAAGCGCCTGAGCCCTCATTGTGCAAGAGAGTCCCTGCTGGGACTTCTCCGTCGGCTCAAGTAGGCACCTGGAGAGCTACGCCCGAAAATATGGTATGGTGTCGTGAGTAATCACGACGCTACGGCGGTCAGAGTGCTACACACATATTTTTTTGTTGCGAATTTTCGAGTACTACTCAGCCGTACACGCAACCGAAAGCGGCAGCGAGTATGCGCGATCATTGGGGCACATCCTTTCGTGCTATTCATTCTGCCGAGAAAACTAAGCGATGCTAGATCCTCACAGTTGCTTTCGGCACGTCTTACGAAGTAAGGCAAGCATTTGATTACTACGATTCTGCTGCCTACGAAGTGTGTTGTATACAATACCGCTCAAATTCTTCGCAAAAAAGACGCTTTGCGACGGATTAATCCGTCACAAAGCGTCGCATTGCCATAACTCTTTTCAAAGTTATTTGTTTAAAATCTAATTAACACCGTTAGAAGCCCCGTATCATTTTCCATCCAGCGATCTAAACACCATCTAAAACGATTGCACAGTGACCTAGTTATGAAGCTTTCGCTTCCTCGGCTCCGTTAATTGATTTACGATCCCTCCAAGATCCCCAGTGGTATGTCCTTAGAGCTTTTCGTTGAAGAGATTCATCAAAACTCAGAAATCCTTAGTTGCTTCAGCAGATCTGTATTTGTTACGCATCAAGTGTCATTGCGGTACTAAATAGTGCCAAGTTTGAATAACATAGGCCCGATTTCGGATAAGCGCAAATGCGCGGAAACCTAAGATTCAGTGAAGAATTACCCAACTAGTAGCCTGCAACAGAAGAGAGTATTCTACTATTTTATTGTGGGAACGATGGTCTTTATAAAACGTGTAAAATGGCTTTAAGAAATGGACAGAAATTACTAGATTTTCTTTTTTCCAATAAGGGGTCTGTCCAAACTCAATATCCGGCGTAGGATTTCTCCTATCTTTGAACTTCGGTTGCTCCTGTACAAGATAAGTACGAAAGCCGGGTTTTTTGGGGTCTACAGTAAACTACAAGCACATTCGAATCTAAGAAGAACGAAAAGATTTTGGCCGTTCAAAGTAGATTTCTATGCGGCCAAAATTTGGCGAAAACAACAGAAAATTTTGTTTCAATCGCTTACCTCTTTATGGATGAGTTTATTCGAAAAATCAACTGGACAGCATTACTCAGCTCGTTGCGAGCTTTCCAAGGATGTAATATTGTCCGTATTCAGACTGAAGACCATTTTCACCTGTTCGGCCGCCGAGACAAGTTTGGGGCTGCGCTTTGGCCCGAGTGCGGACCAGGGTCAAGCTTGAGGTTCGGGAATCGAAGGGGGGATCGTAGTGTTACGTCGTCTGGAGGGGGAGAGGTCGTATTCTCTCGGTTTTGGCAGAGTATTCTCTCTAATTTCAGGTTTTTAGATGATTGCATCCTTTAATAAGTTATTTTTTCCAGGTGTAGCTATGACCATGCGGATACATACAAGCATCACGTTTCCTGGAGTAAAAAATAGGATTGAATATAAAAAATATTGACCAGTGAAAAATAAAGGTTTCCTGTTCGCAGATTTACAGTCAATGAGAGGCTTTCATTTTTTCAGATTTTGCCAGGAGATCATAAACATGGAGTTTTCTACCTAAAGGAGCGACATCTACTTCCAAAATTGCACTCTATTTAATTTCAAATGTTAATTACTAAAGACGACCTAAGAACTCTTCCTACAAGATTTTTGAAGCACTCTTCAAATCGATGAAGGAATGGCAACCGAAAGACGGACTTGTCTTGAGAACAATTTTCTCTCTTCTGCAGGAAACAGCGCCTGAAAGTGAAATCGTACCCAATAGAATTTTAAGCACGTTGGACCCACAGTGATGAAACTGTGTTTTTCTAAAATGATCTTCTATATGATCTTGATTTAGCGTCATTTGCCGAAAAAATATCGACTCAAATCACAGTGGAATAATCACACATTCTAATCACATGGAAGATGTTAGTTTTAAAAGCTGCGTTTTGACACATAAAACACACATTTATTAAAGCTTCGTGAATTTTTCAGAAGCCCCAAAGATCTCCAAGTTATAGCAGTTTGCTTGCGGCTACTGCGTTCTCTGACATGATCGATCGCAATTGAAAGATTGATGGACTCTTCGCGGAAAAAACTTTTCTGCCTTCTGAAGGAAAAAAGACAGAGAGTGGAATTGTGCCGTATAAAATTTTAAATCGTGTTTACTATACATTTAAAAAACTAGGCTTCTCCGCTGTGATGACGATATGATTAGGATGGATCGTAAGCAAAGTTCTCGTTTTTCATGAAAAATTATTTTTTTTTAGCCGAAGCAGACCACCCATACGAATAAACTTCTGCCAGAAAAACTTCCCAGTCTTGGTCAATGCACAGTGAGAAAATTTTGATTTTCTGGATCGAACAGGATAAATCGACCTCCAGTCGACTTTGCACCAACGTCATCGGAGCATAAACTTGAGCGTTCACAAAAAGGTTCATAACTCGGTAAGTTTTTTAAGTTTCAGGGACTGCTCTAACTATTTGAAAACAAAGAGAAAAACGCTTTCCCACTATTTAAAAACCATTTTCAAAAAGAGGGTTCTTCATGCGCGGCGGACGGTTCAATTTTTGAGCGAAAAAAATTGAAATGACTGCACAAAAATGCTCATAACTCGATAAGTTTTTCGAAGTTTCAAAATCCCGTCAGCTTATCAGAAACTAGAAAAAAGGTTCTTTTTGCTATACAAAAATCAATTTCCAAAAAAGGGTCTTCATGCGCAGCAAGAGGGGTCATATTTCTGGACCATTTCGCAAAAATACGTATCGAAAACCAAACCCCCCTCGCCCCGCACGAAGACCCTTTTCTTGTAAATCAGTTCTTATATGGTTAGAGAGCATATTTGTTCTATTTTTTGATGGCCAAGTGGAATTTTTGATTTTCTGAAAATTAGCCGAGATATGATCAATTTTCGGAAGTCGTGAACTCAATCGCGGAAGTTTTTTGAAATTCAAAAAACCTGCTAACTTTTCGAAAAGTGGAGAAAAAGCGCTTCTTTATGGTTGCAAAAAAAGTTTATAGAAAAGGGATCTTCATGCGGGGCGCGGGGGGTTCGATTTGTTGTCGATTTTTGCCGAAAATCGACCAGAAATCGAACCCCCCGCCCCGCATGAAGACCCCTTTTTTGGAAAGTGATTCTCATATGGTGAGAAAGCAAATTTTATCTATTTTTTGATAGCTGATGGTTGATGGATTTTCGATTTTCAAAAAATTGGCTGGGTTATGAACATTTTTGTGAAATCATCTCGATGACGATGGTAAAGGATTCAGTTCACGACTTCCGAAAATTGACCGAAATCGGCTAATTTTCCGAAAATCAAAAATTCCGCTTGGCCATCAAAAAATAGAGCAAATATGCTTTCTAACCGTATAAGAACTGATTTCCAAGAAAGGGGTCTTCGTGCGGAGCGAGGGGGGTTCGATTTTCGGTACGTATTTTTGCGAAATGGACCAGAAATTAGACCCCTCTTGCTGCGCATGAAAACTCCTTTTTTGAAGATCGGCTTTTACATGATAAGAAATCGCATTTTTTCTGCTTTCAGAAGAAATAATGGCATTTTCGAGCTTCAAAAAATTTGTCGAGTTATGACCATTTTTGTGAAATCACTCCGATAATGAGGTGAACGGTCGACCCGAGATTCAGTTCACAACTTCCGAA
>CANDYH010000240.1:0-17075 GCA_947396885.1 Heligmosomoides polygyrus polygyrus | reverse complement strand
AATCGAGATTGCGCCATGTTCACGCCTGAAACCTTGCATTTCAGACTCGATTGGTTGTGCATGGGTTGAACGCTTGTTACAATCTTATTTCTGCTTGTCCATATTAACCTATGCTGTGTTTATTTGAACGTTTTCCGTCGCTCATTAGCTGCAACCATGCACACTAACCTCTCGATTCAACTTGAATGCTGCTTCGTCAGCCCACAGAATCCAATTTGGAAAATGAGGCTCCTGCTCACATTTAAATTGTTCAATCAATAAACTCGCGTGTCACGTGTGTTTCATGTGACTGTCAAGTTCTAAACGTTAAAAGAAGCACAGCACAGCTAATCTGGCCAAGCAGCAACGAGATTGTAACAAACACTTAGCCCATGCAAATCATTCTATTCTGAAATGCAAGGTTTTAGGAGAGGGCATGACGCAGCCTTGACTATTTACACGCCACAGAAGTTCCGTCACTATGTAATCTCATATGAGTCTCAAATATCTTGAAAAGCTTCATTAGCAGCAATGTAAACCACCCTTATTTCTCTCTATCTATTGTAAAAGAAAGAAAACGTACTAGAAGAAGAAGAAAACCTAAACGCAGATTGGATATGGTGAAATTCGTTGACGACGTAGAGAACTTGACAAGTGAATTAGAAGTATACAGATACCTCAAGACTTTAAACAGACAAGAGATCAATCTGGTTATTAATTCATGCTATAACCATGAGTTCCTTTGTAAATTTACTGAGCATAAACGTAAAGTTCTACTTAGCCTCCTCTGCTCTTTTCAGTTCCGTAAGCAAGACAGTGTTGACAGCAAAAATAGTAAAACTAATCTTAATTCTGTAACCATTACTACTCCTTATATACACAGCTTTTTAGACTGTATCAATTTTAATAAAATACTCAACAACCATAACATCAGAAATTTAATCAATTCCGATAATTTCATACCTAACAGGATAGTGTTTTGCTACCCACCGCCGGCTTCCTTACAAATTTTTAATTACAACAGCTTCACCAAAACTCTTAATAACAACATTGTGACTAACTTGATGAATAGTGGTTGTTTATGTAATTCTGAAGAGATGTCGTTGTTTATAGATAGACACCACGGACATGTATTAACAGGAGATTTAGAAATCATTAAAGACAAATCGCTCTACGATGTTATGAGCAAAGGCACAAAATTTAGAGTCGGCAAAGACGTTAGTAAACAGCATGTATATAGTTGGATGGAAGACACTATTACAAATGTTCTGAATAAATTTAAGAAGAGATATAGACTTAACCAAGAAAAAATTAACAGTATATATACATTTCTCAAAGTCAATTTCATCAAAAAGCTAAAACCATTCCTCTATAGAGGTAGATTATGTGCTCAATACAAAATAAATATTAACACAAATTATCTTAGCTACTTGCAAGAAAATTTCGTAATCTGTCCTCTTGACAAAGCTGCAAGTAATTACAGTCTTATCTGTAAGAAGCTCTATGTGCAAATCCTTCTCAAAGAGATGGGTATTGAATTTATAGGAAATCAAATAACATACAGAGACACAGATACTTATTCTATTTACAGGTGCGAAAATATCCTAGATATCTTAGAGAAACACAGAAGGTTTTGTGAAAGTCAGAAATTGATCAATCTTAATTCTATGAGTATACCACACATATACTGTATTCCGAAGTTGCATAAGAACCCAGTCAAATTTAGATTTATCACGGGTACTAAAAGTAGTAGTACTAAACCTTTAGCTATAGAACTTAAGCACATTTTTACTCATATAAAATTGCATTTTACCAGGTATATTAACGCTATTAAAATCAGGAATAAAACCTTTATTGGTTACTGGGCTATAGATAATACTAACATAAGTGAAAGAATATGTGGGATAGTTGGTGACAATCTTAAAATATACTCGGCGGATTTTACTAACATGTTCACTAATCTTCCACATAACGTGATTATTAAAAATATTAGAAATATTTTAAAAATTTGTTTCAAAAATGCCGGGAAAAAATTTATAGCATTTAATGGATTTAACACAGTTTACTATACGGACACTATAGACGATAAAAATAGTAGAATCAAGTATTATACTATTGTGGATATTTTATACCTAGTCAACTACATCTTGGATAACAGCTTTTGCAAGCTAGGAAACACAATTTACAAGCAGAATAAAGGAGTACCTCAGGGAGGGAATTTTAGCCCTTTATTGGCAGATCTCAGTATGTCCTACTTCGAATATAACTTTTCAACTAATTACAAATTAATAAGAAACCAAGTTTTTATTCCCTTCAGAAATATGGACGATATACTTATTATACATAACATGTCTAACGACCTTATAGCTAACATTTTACATAGAGTTTATAATAACTTATTTCAATTGGAACCAACGCATATAAATCTCTTAAATAGCAATTACTTGGATCTCGAAATAAAAATTGTAGATAACAAATTGTCTACGAAGTTGTATAACAAGACTGATAATTTTAATTTTGTAGTTAAAAGACTACCTAATGCACGATCTTTTCTATCATTAACTATTAAGAAGGCTGCTATATACACAGAAACACTTCGAATAGCAAGGGCGTGTACGTACTATTCCGATTTTCTAATAAGAGTTATTCAACTCAAAAAAAACCCTGGAGAGTAATGATTTTGATAACAACATCATAATTTGTTCTATATTTAAGTGTATCTTTAAAAATAAATTCATCCTCTTCAAATACGGAATTCATAATGTAGACTGGCGTGAACACATAAAAGAACTATCTTAAAATGTACTCTTTAACCCTGATTGGAGCGAGTTAGTAATTACAGCCATGTAACTGGAACTAGGCAATAGTATGACAACTATACAGTACCTAACACATAACTATGAAGGTTCGAATCTATTCGGAGGTAAATTAATTAAGCATCCTTTGATTTTTCGGCCTTACCTAGATGATATCATCTTAGGGAGTCCCTTTGGTTACACTTACTCTGTCCAGATGTTCTCAGGCTGTTAAAGTTCTTTACGCCGGTTGTTCGGCCAAATTCAATGTCAATAAGTGATTGGTGTCGTTGGTGTTCCGCTCGCTTGGCTGGTTATCGCGCTCTATCTAGACACCCTTTAAACTTGCCGCGCGGGCAGAATTACGGTGGAAAAATACGATTTTATGATTTTCTCTCCCGATCCTAAGTTTCTCGTGTTTCATGTCCTTCTAGACATTCTTTTGCGATCATTTAACAACTTTCAGATGTCCTATTCTCTTCAGGTACTAGTGATTCCGCTGTGTCTACTATTCGCGTCTTATTATCTTCATATTCGGCTCGGTATCCCTATTCGTCTTCACTTGGTTGGTGCGGAAGTTAGGTGAGTTTTTTCTTGTCTTTTAATTTTAAAAGGGTCTCCCTCCTTACTGAGGAGTTCCGGGGAGACCCTTATTCTTTTATGCATTTTGTGTTTGCTCTTACAATCGTCTAAGGGAAGGAACGAAACGATTGTAAGGTTTTTTATCACTTTTCTTGTATCTACCTGTTTGTTTTCCCAGTGTTATGATGTTTTGCTTATTGAATGCTGCTTCGTCAGCCCACAGAATCCAATTTGGAAAATGAGGCTCCTGCTCACATTTAAATTGTTCAATCAATAAACTCGCGTGTCACGTGTGTTTCATGTGACTGTCAAGTTCTAAACGTTAAAAGAAGCACAGCACAGCTAATCTGGCCAAGCAGCAACGAGATTGTAACAAACACTTAGCCCATGCAAATCATTCTATTCTGAAATGCAAGGTTTCAGGAGAGGGCATGACGCAGCCTTGACTATTTACACGCCACAGAAGTTCCGTCACTATGTAATCTCATATGAGTCTCAAATATCTTGAAAAGCTTCATTAGCAGCAATGTTAGAACGTTTCAAATAACACCTGTATTTTTTTTAGGATACCCTGTATTTTCCACAAATCGTAGGTTGTTTTTAAGTTTTAAACCCTAAAAGATGAGCAAATCAATCGTAACGACCACTTTGTGAAGAAATTATAACAAGTATTTGAGCGAAACACAATCAATCGAGTGTGAAATGCAAAATTTCAGATGACACAATCCACAGCACTCATACCCCAGAAGTTTCTATTCTCTTAAGCTTTCATATGAGCCTTTAACTTCTTCAGTATCTTTACTGTGAGCAGAGATATCACCTTTCAAACAGTGTATACATTTTTTGAGACACCCTGTATAATTCACTTAAGCCCTACGCACTCTTTTGCGGCAACGCGGCAGCCCTACAGTACCGGACATGCCGCTGCGTCCAGCAAGCACAAGCGGCGCGAAAGGGCGCCAGAGAGCGCCGTTTCGCGCCGTTTGTGCTTGTTGGACGCAGCGGCATGTCCGGTACTGTATCGTTAAGCATAGAACAGAGACGCAGAATCGCCGCGCGAGGCAAAACTACCTCAGTCCGGACTGCCGCCGATGTGTCGCCTACGCGGCAGACGCTGTGCCGCCAAAGCGGTAGTAGCTGCCGCAAACGAGGCAGCGGCTACAATACATCGAGGCATCACTGCCGCTGTAGCCGCTTTGCTGCCGACAATTTCTATCTGGGCTCCAGCTGATCGCGGCGGGATCTAGAATGGAAACAGATAATGATAATGAAACCGCTTTGGCGATGGAGTGGGTGGCAATGCTGAGGATGAGTGCCGCCTAGGTGGTAGTTTTGCCTCCTGCGAGGCGGTTTTGTTGCCTGCCGCGTTGCCGCAAAAGTGTGCGTAGGGCTTTAATCCGTGGGACACTTTGTCAGTCAAGAGGAGGGCCTGAAGCCAACAGATGCCTATCCAGTGCGTAGTATGCCAGCCGGTTTTTCTTTCAGCTTAATCATGGGCGATTGCTGGACAACTTATGCCTATGGCGGCGTATAGTCCAAGTTTACGATATATTCAGCGTGCAACGTGTCAGGGCATGAATGATGATCAAGTACGAAGCGTAGGGAGTCAGAAGGCGTGCCCTAAACGTCGTTCAACCTGCGTCAAGATTCAGAAGACGTGCCGCAGACGTCCAACTTATGTAGGAATTCCGAGCTGAGTAAGGGAGGGAAGGCCAGTAGAAGGAGAACCAGTGAAGAGGAGATAGCAAAGGGAGACCACTCGGTGGGGGGAGATGGAGGAAGAGACCAGTATTTTCTCTCAATATCGTCCAATGTGCGTCGTACATATTTCTGAAGACGGGTCACTGAAGTCGTGGCACGTATATCGAGATCTAGAGGGAGTGTCAAACACGTCGTGGCAAGGTGGTGAAACGTGAGTCGGGACTCAAAAGAAGAGCCTCCAGAGTGGTAGTGAGCTTTTGGAGGGTCCTGTGTGGGGAGCTAAAGTTCGCCTGATGACCATTCCAGCTGGTGCAACCTACCTCTGCCAGCCGTTGGATGTCTACGTTTGACTGTTCAAGCGGTACATCCGTCGGGTGCATGATTATTGATACAGCATCACCCGGAAATTGCTGCACACAGTAGAAACGGCATCTTGGATGCAAGCAAATAGCATAGAACACCATACGAACTGAATTCCATTTACACGCATTTGCTCGGTTGCAGATTATAAGCCAGACCTACCGGCAGTTCTGCGCTCCAGTATTCTCCTACGTCTGGCATACGGTTGGGTGGCGGCTGGATATGTTGGTGATCACCAGGGGTCCTTCTCTACGCCTACCAATTATGCCTTCAACGAAGAAGAAGTAGTGATGCATTGTTAGGGTGAGGAAGATGTTTGGCCATAGCGTTTGTAAGATGCTGCTAGTGTGAGAAGCGATTATGTTTTGAATGTTTCATAGTTCTACCAGACGTTCAGCGGCCTACTGGCCGCCAGACGTCTGCTTGGGGGGCTTCGCCCCAAACCCGGAGAATAAAACACCCCAACCACCTTCTTGTTCTCTTTCGGCCTTCTCTCAATCATTTGAGTAAAAAACTGGTTTTGCATAGCGGGATACGGTGGGACAGAATCTTCAAAACTGCTCCTATGGGACCTACCCACCCTCTATCGCGCGTCCGCGATTCATTATCTGAAGTACTCGTTCTATACATGGCGAGGAACAGGTAGAGAGCCTTACTCCGAAGTGGTTATTTTGCGCAAACACAAATGAAATCAATTTGTATTGGTAGACCGCTCGATACGGTTCATAGTCCGACGGGAATAACATTACTCCGACTCCTTTACTCATTCTCCCTACCCCCTCTCCCCCCCCCCCACCCCTCGCCCACCCACTGCACCAATACCTCCTTATCCATGTGCCGGCAGAAAATAGAAGTCAAGTACGCGTACACTCGTTGTTGCACGAAGCCTTTAAAAACTCATCTGAAAATCTCACGGATGCTGTGCAAAGTCTTATCAGTGGCATGTCTTCCGGATCTGGATGTGCATTGGGTAATGTCTGTGACACATTTGCCGAGTCCGGACGCATATGTCACGACGTCTGCGACACGCCTTTTGCACTTCGACACACGTGGCATGATGTCTGTAGCACGTCTTCTGACGCCACGTTGGACGACACTGAGAGAAAATACTGATCCCCTTATTGGTCGCTTTCACTGATCCCTTCACTAGTCCCTTTACTGGTCCCCCTTTAATGTTCTTTACTGGACCCTTTACTGAACCCCCTAAAATGCTCTTTCCTTTATTGGCTCCCTTACTGGTATCCTCTTGACTGGTAATTTACTGGTACCCCATTTATTGGTCCCCCTTCACTGGACCTCCCCCCTCCTCCCCTTCACCGCTCCCCATTACTGGTCCCACCTTCACTACTCTTCCCTTTATTGGTGAACCCTTTATACAGGTCCCCCTTCACTGCCCCCCCCCCTTCACCGATCCCACCCTCACTGGTCCCCCATTACTGGTCCGTCTTCACTGGTTCATCTTTATTGTGAGCCCTTTTCCTGTTCACCCTTCACTGCCCCCCCCCCCTCCACCGATCCCCATTACTGGTCCCTTCCTCACCGGTTCCCCTTCACCTGGTCCCCTTCACTGGTCATCTGGACCTTTCCCCCTTCACCGGTCCCCACTACTGTCCCTTCCTCACGGTCCCCCTTCAATGGTCAACCTTCTACCGGTCCACCCTTCACTGGACCCCCTCCCCCACCCTTCCATTCACCGGTCACCTGTCCCCATTACTGTTCCCTTAGTCACCGGTCCCCCTTCACTGGACCACCCCCCCCCCCCCCCCCTCCCTCACCGGTCCCCATTGCAGGTCCTACCTTCACTGGTCTCCCCTTCACTGGACCTCCCCTCTTCACCGCTCCCCATTACTGGTCCCACCTTGACTACTCTCCCATTTATTGGTGAACCCTTTACAGGTCCCATCTTCACTGGTCTCCCTTTCACTGGTTCCCTCTTCCCTGGTCCCTCCTTTATTGGTCAACCCTTTACCGGTCCCTTACTGGACCCCCATCCTTCGCCGGTCCCCCATTACAGGTCTCATCTTCACTGGTAAGACGTCGTGTGAATCCGGAACCCCAAGCGTGACATCGGTGACACCTCTTCTGAACCCGGACGCCAGCTGAGCAACGTCGGTGACGTGTGTTCTCGACCCGAGCGTGCTTTGCGCGACATCGATGACACGTCGTCTGAATCTGGGAGGCCTTTCGCGACATTGGTGACACCTCTTCTGAATCCAGGGTATGACGTCGGTGGCATGTCAAGCCGGACGTGCTTTGAGCGACATCGTTGACACGTCGCGTGAATCCGTAACGGATCTATCCTAGTCCGGGGGGGCACATAAGTAAAAAGTGTTATATGTAACAAATCCACTTGAGACTTACCGAGCGGCCTCTATAGAACCACATGGGATCTAGACAAGTAAAATCACGAAGAAAAAAACGAAAAAATTACATTTGTGGCGGTTGAAAGCAGGCAAAGTTGTGTGCCCTCCTCACCATGTTAGATCCTGGTTATAACATGTCAGGCGGCCGTCTGCACGCGGTATGCGCCCTCCACACCATGTTAGATCCTGGTTATAACATGTCAGCCAGCGGTCAGCACGGGGCATGCCTCCAGTCCGTCGCTCTTTACCCGCCGAGACGGTTGTAAACCGCGGCGGTTTTTTATTTTCTGTTTGTTCGTTCGTCTTTGGTTTCTTTTAGGTTCAAACTCGTTTTCTAGGAGCCGCTCGGTAAGTCTCAGTTAATTTTGTTACCTACTTTTTAGGTATGTGCCCCCCCGGAGTAGGATAGATCCTCCGTAACCCCTGGCGCGGCGTCGGTGACATCTCTTCTCAACCCGGACGTTCTTTGCGCGGCATGGTGAATGTCTTCTGAACCCAGACTCCTGTTGAACGACGTCGGTGACACCTCTTCTGAACTCGGATGCTCGCTTTCACGACGTCGACGACACATGTTCGGAACTCGGACGCCCTTGGCGTGACATCGGCGACACGTCTTCTGACCCTTCACGACACCTCGCCTGAACCCGAATGGCTACTACTCGACGTTTACGAAAGGTCAGATGGACAGACGGACGGACAGACGGAGGGACAGACACAACCGCTTACTCTTTTATATATAGTAGGATATCATAATTGTTGATTATCATTGTCAGCAATAAACACAGTTACTTCATGTGAGCAAGAATTTTTTTATGTTAGCGATCCAATAGAATGATACAGTGAAAATACGATCCATTGAGAGGTAACTCAAATAAAAGCCCAAAAAGGCTAGGTTTAAATACTAAAAGCATTAATCTTGTGTAAATTGACTCCTGATCACGCAAGCCCATAACAATAACGATCCGATGTGTGCAAAAGAAAGAAACCGTGGACCGAACCATCAAACCCTCTTGGTGCGCCCGAGAGGCGAACGCGCTACCACTACGCCAACCAAGCATTCCGGCCTAGGTGGCAGAAGGGCGCCATGAACTTCGCGCTCTCGCGTCCACACGATTTTTTTTCACCACAGAAGAGCATTCGGGAAAAAAGTAACTATGGTTTTGGACTTCCCACACGGGACCCTACATCCTGTAAAAATTGCAAAAGCTGAATGTCAAAAGCTCACTGCCACGCTGGAGGCTCTCCTTGTCAGTGTCCGCGCTTGGCACTTGCTCGGACGTTTCTTTACTCGGGCATTAGAGTTCGACGAGCCAAACAGTCTTCGCCCAACCACGCTCCTTCAACAGAGTAGCAACTGCAGAGTAGCAACTGTCCAATAGGACACGCTCGCGCCGCAAGAAAGAAGTTAGAGTTTAGCAACACAATGTTGCAATCCAGGCGCAGTCATTTCCAATTTGTCGTTTTTCCAAGCTTTAAGCACTGGACTGTATCGTTGATTTGTATCTGCATTGTTGTGTACATGAAAGCCCCGAGAATCATTCTAACCCTCGCTTCGCCAGCACTTGCCTCTGCCATCTTTTTCCAGGCCTATGCTGTTCAACTGCTTTTTCAGGGAATTCATTCCTTCGAATGGTACTCGAGTGCAGTGCAGAGGACTGTGTTCCAGTGGTTTGCACGAAGGTTGCTTCATAAAGCATTCGGAAAGGTGGGTTGTTTGGTTTCGTTTCACTTAGATGCCTTCTGTCGGCGCTATACTCCAAATTCTGCTCCTTTTTTTCTATCTCGGAAAATCCTGTTGAACGCATTTTTTGCAAACATCTCGCCTCCAGGCTAGGAAAGCGCTTTTCTTTCTATCGAGGATTGAACCTCTCTAGATTTTCACCCTCCCGATTTTCACTCTCGAAGCGGAAAGGAAGCCTCGTAACCTTGGCTGTCAGCCAGAAGCGTTATTTCATCATTTCAGTGATGAATTTCCGCTGCTCATGACCTTGGCCGTAAGCCAAGGAGCGGAATTTCATCACTGAAGTGATGAAATTCCGCCTTCGTGACTGACTTTGGCCGTCAGCAGCCAAGTCATAATGGCTCTCGTCCTCGCTGAGCCGCAAGTAAATTCCTTCCAACACTTATAATCTTTGTAAATCTCTAGGCTTTAGCTGAGGGCTGTAGGCGTCGGCAAAAGTCTAGAATATCAGTTCCTTTTGGTGTTTTCTTTGGAAAAAATGCTATAGTAGATTCAAAATAAAAATAGTTCCCTTCTGTTTCCCACTCTTAGCGCTTCTCACTTTCGAGCATAGATGTGTGCTTCATATCCGCTGCGGTTCTATCTTTCTGCCTTTCTTGCATGATCCGCAGTGAACGAGTGTAGAAATCTGCACAGAATAGCTGCTATTTTTTTCTTCAGTTACAACTGTGGCATCTGGAGTCCAACGTTGAACTCACCAGTGAAAACGCCACTGCAAACCTTTCGATTCCGTTCAATAATAAGTCCTTAGGAAGTTCTATAGTTTTTAAAGTAAAGCACAGAAATAAAACAAGTGTTTGTTCCTTTGTTTTACAGGCCATAAGAGGCTGGTTCGGCGTATATACAGCTTCCTGCAGCGTTATGGCTACATTAACTTTGGAAATTGCCACCGATTAGCAAGTACGTTTTGCATTCTTTTCGATGAAGTGAAGGTGCTCCCTTAGCATTACTGTTTCCAGCTGGACTGATCCTACCGACGAAGAGTAAAAAAGCTGATCATCATTGGCGCGGGAGCGGACAGTATCGCGGCGTTGAAACAGCTTCACTACTTTGGATTCGACGTTGTATTGCTGGAGGCACGAGTAAGTCATTTACCCCTATTTACGCTAAAAAATGAAATGTTGATGAATTGTGAGGGAGTAGCGGTTTTCAAATATAGGCTTCACTAGGCTTAGGCTTGTGTACTTGATTAGCTTGCGGTTTCAATCTTCTTTATTTTTAACGAACAGTTCAATTCCAAACTGAAGAACCAACTGTGTGAATGATTCTTTGTTTTTGATTTTCATTTGTTTTTGTGAAGATTTTAGGGTTTTCTCTGTTAAGAGATTGTTCTCCTTCTTCAGAAGCGTTGTCGTCTGTAGCAGTTTCTGATGACACTATATTGAATGGAGATATTCAGTATTATGGTAAAAGTCCAAAGTAGGCAGTGGTTGTAGAAACTCATCGTGATGTTGTACCATTCACTCACTTCGGTCGATTTGTGGAACTCATCGTGGTGGAGTACCGTATTCCTGTTCTTCACCGAATTTATTAGCGTGCCCGCTCCACTCTGATAATAAACGTTTTCTCTGCAGAATCCTAGTCTCACGTCATTTCACTATACCTGTCGTTGTAAATGTAGTTTTAAATGTATTGCAAGTAGCTCTTCTCTACAGAAGCGACTTGAGGACGAGTGCACATGTATCATCAGAAAGACTCATCAGTTGTCGCATGGGAGCTATGGTTGTAACCGGTATAAGTGAGTAATTTGTCACGTTATATTTAATATGTAGGGTTTTCATCCATACTAATTTTGCTAGAGAAAGGGTGTGTGTCAATGCTTTTTGACGAGCGCACAGTTGAGATCTAGGTAGACACAAGTTTTTTGTCTACGTTTGCGTTGCGTCGTACAAAGTAAAGATATCCCAGTACTTAAACCTGCGCTTACTGCGCAGTTTTGAGATTTTTCTTTTTAACATTTTTCTTCTCTTCTTTGACTTTTCTTTGATCAATTATGTCATAGTGAGAACGTTTTTAGACGGAACCCTATTGTGACCATGATGCGACAGAAATACGACAGACAGACAGTGCACTGCAGTTCGCATTTCGCCGGATTGCCCCATCTAGGATGAGTATGGGAAGTCGGTTGATCAACGTAAGGATGAACTGGTTGCCGAAGCTTTTGAGTGAGCTCCCTTTTTGTTTTTGCAGTTGGTTGCTCTGGCTAACCATGTAGTGGTTAGGGCACAAATAGGGGTCCGGTGGGGGTCACCATAGCATGGAGCGGCGGGCCGACGTGGCGAGAGGCTACATATAGCGAATGTAAATGCAGTCTTATCTTTTCGTTTTGATTATAGATCCACGTCTTATGTGTCTAATCGGACAAGGGAGGGCACTCCAGGATGTAGGCAATTTTAACACGGGTACGCCCGGTTCGTCTGCTTTTCTCTATGTGCTTAGGAAAGCGTTAAACGTTGTTTTTTCTAGAAGGTGAAAATCGTTCCTGCTGGCCAGCACCGAAGAAGCTCGTCTCAGCTATGTGGTGATGACGATGACGATGACGATGACCACGACAAGGAATAGACGACAATAACCGCAGCATCCGGAC
Source organism: Heligmosomoides polygyrus polygyrus (assembly GCA_947396885.1). NCBI lineage: Eukaryota > Metazoa > Nematoda > Chromadorea > Rhabditida > Heligmosomidae > Heligmosomoides > Heligmosomoides polygyrus. The sequence continues at coordinate 4,967 of CANDYH010000240.1, read as the reverse complement.
CACCGCCAGGTCACAGATTCGTTCTTCCATTTGCAATATGCCATAGTCTTGTGCTCTTGTTTCCTTTTTGTTCCCGTTTTGTACACAAGGGTGGGGTGTGCGCTCTATTTATCCAATTAGTGTCGTATCATTTTTGTAGCGACATTTTTCCGGATCTTTCGATGCTAAATTCGATAATTTCGTTAGATAAAATATCAGAGCGGTTACATGAGTAGGATGTTGAATAAAAATTCGAAGACGATGTTCATGAGGAACGGGCAAGTTTCTGATGCCCCATTCTCGCTCAACGGAACGAACTTCTCCGAATGCTCCAGCTACGTGTATGTGGGTCGCGAAGTCAATATTGAAGTAACCACCCTTTACATCAATTGTCTTTCGCCAACGTGCTGGTAAGTCATGGATGCCTTTTCTCCAAAACGTGGCCGGTTGTGATTCGAAAAATGTGAGCAGTGCCTCCTTGACATCCTCTCGGTTCCTAAATTGTGGCCATCCAAATAGCGTTGAAGGCTTGAAAACAAATGATAATCAGAAGGAGCGAGGTCTGGTGTGTGAGGTGGATGTGGAAGAACGGTCCATCCGTAGTCCGCCAACTCAGCCGCCGTCGCTCTAGCAATATGCGGTCTAGCGTTGTCGTGTTGAAAATACACCTTCACTTGCGCTCCTCGTGTGGTTTGAAGCGGCAACCGTGCATGGCGAGCCGCAGACGTGCCGAACACGTCGGCGGTACAAAACTTCAGGCCTGGGCGTAATCGAGGTCGCTGAACACGAGTCTGAAGTCGACCAATCGAGATCGATCGATATTATCGATTTTTGGGGATGGCGCTCAGGTGGCGCGAAACTTCGGCCCTGGGGGTAATCGAGGTCGCTGAACACGAGTCTGAAGTCGGATCAATCGATATCGATCGATATTATCGATTATTTGAGGACGACGTTCAAGCGGCACGAAACTTTAGCTGTGGGGGTAATCGGGGTCGACGAACACGAATCTGAAGTCGCCCAATCGATGTCGATCGATCTCGACTAACATGAAGGTCAGAAGGCCTAGGGAAGAATAGGAAACCCGTAGCGGCCATGGCGCCCTATTCTCGGGGTTTGGGGCGAAGCCCCCAACCAGTCGTGGGCGACGAACGACTGAAAGGAGGCGCCCCTCAGTTGACCGGCTTCTCTCGGATAGCAACAGCTGTTCCCCCAATAGCAACTCGAGCCACCCGCCGCGTGGCTCGTGTTGCTATTCGGTTCGGCTCGTCGAGCACGAATGCGCGAGTATATATATATATATATATATTTTGGTTCACCCTATATATATATATATATATATATATATATATATATATATTATATATATATATATAGGGTGAACCAAAATAAAGTGGACAAGATTTTTTCGTCATAATTATTCATAATTATAAAACAACCAACAATTCGAGAAAACGTCAACTAAATTACGACAATACAAACATTAAGTGAATCATGTTCAAGTGGATTCGTAGTGGTCTCCGTTGGAGTGGATGCACAGAGCCAAACGCTTCGCGAGGTTTGGGGGCGATGGGCCGCAGGTCATCAGGAAACAATCGTTTCCACTCCTGGCGTTAGAATTTCTTCAGAGACTGGAGACTGCGGTGGCGCTTGACGCGGACCCTAGTCTTGAAAATGCTCACACACTGTAGTCCATCGGATTCGAATCCGGAGAATACAGCGGCCATTCCGAAGGCGTGATGAATTTGGGGAAATTGACCTTTGTTTATTTTTCCCAAGTCGTTAAATTCAAGGAATAGGGGTCCAATGGAATACGACACAGCACGTGTCTGCGGTCTTGTACGCCCACCGATGCCACTGCAGGCAGTGGCTCGGAGCGCAGTGGACAGAAACGTTGCTTCAGAGGGAGATCGAGGGTTCGATTCTACTGCGCAGCTGCACTTTTGCATTTCAACTGATTGGTTGAGATTTAGGGAGTCTGACGTCTATACAATTTTCAGACGTTTTCTGTGCATTTTCCAGCTGTACGCTGTGGAGTACTCTCTTGCAACTTTATTACTGATAGGTTCTCTAACTAGAAGGCAATGAGAAAGCTATTCAACATAATGATGCATAAACGCTCAACACCAGTGATAGACAGGCACAAAGTGCATGAGACAGAAGCACTGGTCACAATGCGTACCGCGTATAAACCCTACAGGATCCTCACAGTTTGCTTCCCTACATGGACCAGTGACATCGGGAAAAACCATCCTGCTCGGCTTTTCGAAGAGACCAGGATCTGACGTTGTATAACCAGCTTTGAACCAGGCATAGCAGCCAGCTTTTCCATGCGAGGATGGCACAGGATTCGGTGCACCAGTGACACGACCTTCAATGTCGCTATAACAAATTCATTCTCCATCAGCTACCTGCAGCTTCAACACTTACCTTCAGTATGTTGCCCGTTTCTTGCAGTTCAAAAGGAAGGTCGTGCACTATGACGTGGGAGTGAAACCGCTTCATAAGCGACTTTATGTAACTGAAGAAGCCCACGTCGGCTGGCTGAAACTTGGCGGTGGTACCCGAAGGCATAGTCAGAATGCTCAAGGTTTTCCCTCGGGGTATAGTAGCTTGGATGGAAACAAACTGTGAGATCCTGTAACTTTCATGCGCTGCCCGTATTGTGCCCAGTGCTGCTTCATGCACTTTGTACCTTTGTACCACTGGTGTTGAACATTTATACATTGCCATGTTGAATACCTCAGCGCACAGCTGGAAAATAGACGTCAGAATCCCAAATCTCAATCAATCAGTTGAAATGCAAAAATACAGGAGCGCAGAGCAACCAAACCTTGACCTTCCTCGCATGAGTCAACCCACTACCCACCAGTGCTCCGATCCACTGCATGCAGTGGCATCGCGGGCGCACAAGACCCCCAAACGCGTGCTGCGCCGTATTCCTTTACCAGCGTCGGGCTAGGGATGTAGCCCAAACCTAGCTACGGATGCTTCCTCACCCAGCGTCGGTCGCCGGCTTCGCCGGCGCCGACGCTGGAATGTGGGCCACGCTAGGCTAGCCGGCTTCGCCGGCATCGCATCCGCCGGCCATGCCGGGCTAGCCGGCTCCGCCAACGCTGGATGCGGGCCACGCTAGGGATGTAGCCCAAACCTAGCTACGGATGCTTCCTCACCCAGCGTCGGCGCCGGCTAAGCCGGCGACCGACGCTGGGTAAGGAAGCATCCGTAGCGTCGAGCACGTTGAAACTTGCGCCTACTCCAGATTGATTCCTAGCTTGCTCCCACTCACATCTCAGTATAGCACACAGAAGAATGTCCTCAGCACTCCTTCTTCGTCTAGCGTTGTGTTCACAGCCTATTGCAGCTCGTCAAGCCTAAAGAAATGTCTCACATTTCTGTCCAGTCGTCGTGCTTTGAGCCGCTAGGTGTGGCGAATTCCGGAGAAGGTGACTTCATTAGCCACTAATTTTGAGGGAATGGCAATTGTCCAAGAGATGACTGCCTGATAGAAACACCTCGCCTTATTTGAAGCCCTTTCGTCGCATATGCACGCAGCTCCCTCGAGGTCCATTAATTGTGAGAGAAGCGATATCACCGCTGAGAAATTCGATAACAATTGGGCGCGAAAGGAAGCCCGGAAAATGGTTGCAAGGAAGAGGTGTACAGTTGAACGGGAATGGGAGTTGGAAAGGTGAGAAGCAGCGGGATACTGCTGCCTAACTCAATGTCGAGGCAGTAGCGATAGAGCAGGCTCGGGCGTCCTATACTGGCTAGCCGGCTTAATCACCCAAATTTAGGGACATTTGGCAATTGTCCAAGACCTCATAACCGCCGTAGATAGTGTGGAAACCTCGTCATGGTGTGTTTCTTGGTGATCAACACTGTAGCCGCCGCAGTGTTGAAAGATCATCATTGGGGTTGGTCGTTTGTGATCAACACCGACGGTCGTCCGGTAGTGCAAGCGTCGTCGTAGTCAACACGGCCGGTCGCTCGCAAGTGCAAGCGTCGTCGTAGTCAACACCGGTTCGATACCGCTGCCTGCCACGCTGCCATGTTGTGGTGCTTATGGTGGACGGTGGCGATGCGACGAACGTTCAGATATGGGTTCAAGGCGAACCGATTCAGACAGTAGCGAAGCGCTTCAGACAGTGACTAATGCCTTCCTCCTTTATATATGGTGGGATGGGATGGGATGACCCCCTACTCCTTGAGTTCAACGACTTTGCAAAAAATAAACACATCCTACTACATATAATCGGCTAATGTCACATGTCCGTCACGGGGAGGTGGGACTGAAGCCAAACGATGCCTACTTCAGTGCGGCGTATGCCAGCCGGGCTTTCTTTGAACTTACCATGGGCAATTGCTGGAGAACTATATCCTTGGCGGCTGATCGTTCATGTTTACGAGATATTCAAGGGGCAAAGCGTCAGGGTATGAATGGGAATCAAGTGCAGAGCGTAGGGATTCAGGAGGCGTGCCATAGACGTCATTCAGCGTGCGTCTGGATTCAGAAGACGTGCTGAAGACGTCGTCTAACGTGCGTAAGGATTCAGAAGACGTGCTGAAGACGTCGGCCAATGTACGTAGGGATTCAGAAGACGCGCTGAAGACGTCGTCCAACGGAGGGGTAGAGAGAGTGACCACGGATTCGGAGTATTATTGCCGTCGGACAGTATGCTGTGTCGACCTGTACCGATTAATTTTAATTGATTTTTATGATTTTGCTAATTAAGCACCGAATTAAGACTCTCATTACCTGTTTCTTGACACGCAGAGAACGAGCGCTTCGGAGAATAAAGAAGAATAGATGCATGTGATGGAGGGTGGATGGGCTTCATATGCGCAGTGAAAATCCATATCCCACTGCACTAATCTATATAGTAAAACCAATTTTTTTTATACTGTAAGAAGGTCTAAAGAAGAAAGGAGGAAGATTGGGATTGTTCTATTCTCGGGGTTTGGGGCGAAGCCCCAGCCAGGCGTTTGGC
>CANDYH010000239.1:0-19923 GCA_947396885.1 Heligmosomoides polygyrus polygyrus | reverse complement strand
AGCCGCCAAATTGGCAGTGCATCAAGGTTCCAGGGAGACACGTCCTGCAAAGGCTACTTCACGTGTGTAGATCTGTGTCTCTACGAGGCGGATCAGTATGGAAGCTGGATATGTCGTCAGACACCATGCAGAGATCCTGTCCCACAAAAACCATGGAGCTGGCAGCTTACGTCTTCTGAGTTTCGCTTCCATGAAAAGGCAGTTTCCTTCAAATTCAACATTGAGATTTGACACTGACGTCTGCCCAACCCTCGCAGAAGAGTTCCTACCACTTAGCAAAGCCCATATTTGCGATATCTTTCGAAATTTTTTCACTCGACTCTAATCGAATTTGTTACTTGAGACAGGTCCGATACTGGAGCCCACATTGTTGCCGTAATTGCAGTGACCTGACCTGCCCCTGCAAACATGTGTCCTTTGGACATGCAATCGCTGCTTCTCTCCTCTCACTACTCACACTAACCATTTGCACTCCTTGAAATATCGACTAATGATGACTTAAGTGGTTTCCTTAGAAATTTTTTCTGAACTGCTGTTTGAATCTATGACCGAGTCGAAACCGAAGGGATGACTTGTCATGGAAATATATGTCTTCTATCTCTAAGAAACAACAGCAGAAAACGGAATAGAATACCTCATAAAAAGTCCCTCACAAAAATTCAAGCGCTAGGTATCGTGCGATAAAAAACATGCCTCTCCGCTACGATCTTCAATATGATTAGGGGTTCTACTTTTGGTCGATTTTCCGTAAAAATCGACCGAAAATCGAGCCTTTCTAAAAGCTCTCCGATTTATGACATGTAGGCAACAGCGATCTCTGACACCAATGGACCTATTCGAAGGATTAACTTACAACGGAAATAGTTTTCTCCTGTGCGAATGAAAAACCTTAAAGGTTTAACCATTAAAAATGAATTTGTTATGCAGCAATATTCTGTGCGATCAGTGGGGTTCCACTATTCAGACACTTCTTTGGAATAGGAAAAATGGAGTCCCCAGATCACATTGAAGTTTGCTTCAGAAATCTGTATTTTCCTCCGTATATCGAGCAAAACGTCAGTCTATTTAAGGCAAAAATTTAGCTATATTGTTGTCTGGTTTAGGTAGAAAATAATTTTATTTTCATGCAAATGACAATTTTATAGACGGCCCCAAATTATGTCGAAGCTCGAAGCTTATTTTTTTACTGTGTGAAGAGATGAACAAAAGACATAGAATCAGATAACATTTGAAAGGGAAGCACTTGAGTGATAACTAGCAATTAACACTCGATATTTTATAGAGAGCAATTTTGCATGCAAATGTCGCTCCTTCAGGTTTAAAAAACTATCGTGTACATAACGTCCATGTGGAATCTGCGAAATTGAAGCGGACCACACTGATTTGAAAACTGCCAAAATTAAAAAAATTGGATTCTTTGAGGTGTACAGGAAACTACGAAAAAATACGATAAAGTCCTCAGTTAAAACGAGGAAGAGAACGACGCCCCCCCCCACCCCAGAAAAAGACGACGTCACAGTACGACCCCCTTGATTCTGGAACCTCAATCCTGGCCCTGCGTTGGGTTAGTGTGAGTAGTGAGAGGAGAGAAGCAGCGATTGCATGTCCAAAGGACACATGTTTGCAGGGGCAGGTCAGGTCACTGCAATTACGGCAACAATGTGGGCTCCAGTATCGGACCTGTCTCAAGTAACAAATTCGATTAGAGTCGAGTGAAAAAATTTCGAAAGATATCGCAAATATGGGCTTTGCTAAGTGGTAGGAACTCTTCTGCGAGGGTTGGGCAGACGTCAGTGTCAAATCTCAATGTTGAATTTGAAGGAAACTGCCTTTTCATGGAAGCGAAACTCCGAGACGTAAGCTGCCAGCTCCATGGTTTTTGTGGGACAGGATCTCTGCATGGTGTCTGACGACATATCCAGCTTCCATACTGATCCGCCTCGTAGAGACACAGATCTACACACGTGAAGTAGCCTTTGCAGGACGTGTCTCCCTGGAACCTTGATGCACTGCCAATTTGGCGGCTGACTATTGTCTTACCTTTGATCAAACTAAGCCTGAAACCCACAGTTGTAATCCACACCTCAAAGTCGAAAACTTCAGCAAAACTCAGCTCTAGAGCAAAAGTGATGCGGTCGTAATTAATTAACGAAAGTGGAAAAACCGGCAGTTGAGAACGCATGGAATGATGTACATGGGGCCAAACAAGGCAAATTTGATATCAAACAGATCGCCGTGATGAGACAAAACCTAAAATTAGCATGAAATACATTTTCAACAACGCTTAAAATTTTTAAAATTCCACTGGCAAGTCGATCCTTGCCAGGGGGCACAATTAGGAGAGATTCACGTGCTATTGTATATCAGGTCAAGACAATTATGGTCTCGACTAATCTTAGTCATCTCAAACTCAAAAATTTTGAAATTTTGTTAATATTTTTACACCATTGGGTAGATCATGTTGTTCTGACTCCAACAATGTGCCTTTCGTTGAATATAAGCGACTTTGAAGAGAGTTATGGCAAGGCGGCGGAAACGGCGGATTAATCCGCCGCCGGCCGCGTTTTGGCGAACGTTTACCGACGGTACTGTACCTTAACAATGTATTGAAGAAGGTGTTGGTTCCCTGAGCTCAATAACATATTGAAAATTCAACATGGACCTTTCGACGGGACAGAGCACACGCTCACAAGTCCAGAATGAATCAGGAGTAGTGCGCGAGGGATCTTCCAAGTTTCAGTCCTGCTTCTGGATAGCCAGCAAACTCGCCAAATTCGAATGTTTCGGATTACTGCATTTGGTCTCTTCTAGAGGAACAAGCCAGCGCTAAAAGGCACACTACGATTCTGTTTGGAAGTTTCGCTGTTTCCTGACCATTTCTGCGTGAGCAATTTGCTTTTTATTCAGTGACCATATTTATGGCGCACCTTGTGGAAACGTCGTTTTTCTCTTACGAGGTTCTGCACGATTACGGCTTTCATTTTGCGCCCATTACCGCAAAATATAGAAAATGAATTCTTGATCACATAGAAAATAAGTAATGAAGAACATGAAATCCTTTACCAGCAGGGCACGTGGAAAGCAGTAGCAGGAGGTGCCTGCTGTCGCGTGCACCCGATCCCACGTTCTTATTCGGACATTCCGCTCAGGTCAACCAAACCTTCGATCCTCCCGAGGTCGGTGAATTCATACCTGATTTGTCTGGGAGGGATAAACACCGATTTTTCCATCGGCTGACCACAGGATTCATAATAGACTATATACATATCTAAACTGCCTCCACGGCGTCCCGTAGAAGAAGAATTAGCGGCGCATCCCAAAAGGGATTGATCAACACGTCCTTTAGTCTTAGTCTTTCATAACAATCAAAACTCTCGAAGTACAACGAAAAATGTTATCTTCGTGAGAGCTCAGCCTTGACATGGGACGGGCAAAAAAAGAGAACGCAGTTGAAGGCACTTAAACAGTCATAACTCGGAGTTTTTGAAAACCCAATAACTTATGGAAAACGTAAAAAATGGGATTTTGCGGCCCAAAAAGCAGCTTATATGAGGTATAGAGGATGGATTTTCCGTCGGCAAAAATTGAATCCCACGCTTGAGCCTTGTTGCGGGCCGTTGTGTATCCCTCCCCACAAATTCGGCCCTTGAGGCGGTTTTTCATGAAGAGGCACATATAAGCCTAGGCTATCTGCTAGCAACGGTGTAACAAAATTGGTTTTTTTGTAGTGGCGTCTTCGTTACTAGTGCCGAAGAGGTGAACGGTGAACCTGTGGAAGCGCCTACGTGGAGGTGCCGGCTCCAAGGACGTCCTAGTGGGACTGCAGTCCACATCGATTGCGAGTTCTCCGAACATCGCAATGACGAAGGGAAGTGGAAATATATGTTGTGTTGACTCGCATACGAACCATGGGGGATCTTCCCAACGACGAGGTACAGACGAGGCCGGTGTGCCCGAAACGGTGAGCCACGATCGGATGGATATAACCGTCCCCAGTCTCCATGGAGACGGGAGGCGCGCTGCGCACTCGAGCATGTCACCCTCGGCAGTCGCGTAGCCGGCGGGAATCGAGTGATGTCGTTGTTCCGGGTGAGCGAATGGTACTCGACTCTCTACCCGAGCGCCTCCTGCATCACCGTCGGATCACTGGTAGAGAGCCGTGGTAGGTCCTGTTTACGTAGACGTCTTTCCTCTTCGAACTGCATTCGCAAACAGCTCTCTCTTCCCTGTTCCAACGTACTCCTGCTCAGAAATCATCCTTTGAAGATCAGCTCTTGGTTGGCGGTGAGGATGGCGTTCTGATAGTGCTGGACCCTGGCGGAAGCGAGAAAGAGCCGGTCCTCGTGGAGCAACCAATCGGCCAACCGATAATCGACATTATGATAGGAGAATTTCTACCATCCGCTGGATCCGTAAGTGTTCTGCGGTGTCTGAGATTTCTTCACACTCAGATACAATTTCGTTCCAGATTTTGGCTGTGTTGACACCATACGCTTTGACATACTTCAGGCTTGACTACGGTGCGGTATTTCACACATTTTTCGTTTTCATTTTCTATTATCATTTGTCATTTCGTCATTTTGGTTATGTGTATAAGAATTTTAAAAAAGGAAGACTACCGTTGAGATGTTCCCATAAAAAATAACTCTAGCGAAATTCAGAACAATGGCCTTGACTCGGTCCTTTTCGGGGCAACACGGAGTTTGTTTTTTGCGAAACCACCGCTCCTCGGCCAAAATTTTTCGATTTGCTCGAAATAAGTGGCCGAATTATCAGAGCAATCGAGTCACCGCTCAAAGCCTCGTCTTATTCGTCATGGGATGAATGGCATCAACTTCCAGTCCTCTTGAGAGAGGAAGCTTGTTTGGCCTTTAATGTGCCTCTACACCTCCTTAGACTCGCTTTGTGCTATTTGTTGGCCCCGGATTATTCGCTTTAGACTTAAAGTCTGTCAGATACTCTATCTCGGGCGATTCTCTCGGTGACCCAGAGATGCGGCACTGCTAGGACGAGCGCTGGTCGACTGCAGTCACCATACTTGAATTTCTGGAACCTTTGTTGTATCGAATCACCGTGGAAGCGGCATTGTCGAACGTATCAGAGTGGGAGAGGATACACTATCACGCCTGAACTCGCAAAACGCTATGTGAAACGTACAAATGAGAGTAGTCAGACCCACCGTAGGTCCAGAAGTTTTCGCCAGAAAGAGATGGTCGAAAGCGTTCCGGTGCACGTTAACAGAGAACTGTGTCTTTGGTGTTGTTATGCGCACTCATCACCAGCTCGCGTCCTATTTTCCGATTCAGATGCGACCGACGTATCGCGAACGAAGCTGGAGCAGATGTTCTCACACAAGATGTCGGAACACGCGTACAACATGTGCGTAATCCCGTCGCCGACCACTCAGCAGTTGCTCGTGCAGTCCGTCGGATGCGTCCTCACCCTCCATCAAGGTGTGTTCCACTGCCACGCAGTAAGGTTGTCTGGCAAGGGTCAAGCTTGAGGTTCGATACTGCCCGAAAAAACTCGCCATTGTAGGGATTTGTGTGCAGCTTTGTTCGCTGAAGGGGCACGCTATACAGTACCAGACATGTCTTTTGGTCATTAACCGAAAAAGCCGCGCAGGTCAACATAGGCCGCTTTGGAGCGTTCCAAAGCGGCCTTTCTCAGTAGTTTCTCAGTTAGAAGGCAAGTACTTGTGAAAATAAACATATATTTGAATCAACAGCTCGAGCTTTATCCACTGGTATACAGATCGCCGACACCCGATGGACTTTTCTTCACATCATTTTTTTGCCTATCACTCTAATCGCAGCTTGTCCCTCACCGTTTACCTTCATTCCCACTCGAATGATGTCCGATTTCGCTCAAAATCTGGATGCAATAGTCCTACCGTATCTAAATCATCATCATAAATACCGCAAAGGTCGCTCAGTCGAAACTTCGGATTACGACGGAAAAGTCCGTCGCAAACCGTTCACAATTCATGCTCACAATTCCCGTAATTTTAGTTGTTTTTTTAGAAACGGTAGGTACTCAATTCGTCTCTTCGAGATCTACACAAACATGTGTACAACTTGTATACAACACAACACCCCCATTTCCGCTGTGGGTGTCCAAAAAGTGACTGGAGCAGGCTTTTGCGATTAGAGCAGGACATGCGTTTCGGAGTATCTCAAGCACGGCGTACGTTGCCAGCGCGCTGTCATGCCAGGAATGCTCCGAGAGTGCGCTGTGCACAATGCATACAAAATCGAATCAATCAATCGAGTGAGTGAACCGTGTCCACTTCACTTCTATATTCTCTTACTGGGAAATGCGAAGCCTTCAATACTATTTCGAACTGTTTTGAGAATTTTGAGGATTTTATCATCAATTTTCAGCCGCCGCACTTAAGATCAGCTCCAATCTGTCCCTGCGAAACCTTGGTGTGCGCCGTGTACAATGCATATAGAATCGGACCTTTCAATCGTGGAGGGGACAGTTTGTAGAGTGAGCGTTAGGGGGAGTTTTGTCAGAAACTTCCTGCCGTCCTACTCTGGAATTGTTCTAAGACTGCATTTGGAGTGCGCCGTGAAAAATGCATATAGGGTCGAACATATAATATCAATCGAGTGGGGCGACCGCTCACAAATTGCTGTCGCGGGCGTGTTCTGGGCGCAATAACTCTGGCAAGTTCGAATCGTTTCGGCTGCAATTGTGGGTCTTCTAGGCACCAAAACGGTCTAGCAGTATACTAAAGTAGAACAGTGTAGCTTATGATTGGACAAAGTTGCAGCGGTGCGAAAATGCAAGTTAGCTTTGCGTGTGAAAACCCAAAACCTACCGAAATTGGCGGAATTTTCAGAGAATGACGTCGGATTCGTAATCAGCGCCCAAATAACCCCTAGATGATTTTGGACGAAAAAATTTGGCCAATTCCGAAAATATCGAATTTCGATGACGTCATCGTCAGCGCAGAGTCGTCCCGTCCTCGATGGGAAATTGCCAAACAATCGATCTTTCTGAAATTGGTCGAGATTGATATCTTTCGATAGAGCTCTTCGAGAAGAACAGAATTGTGGCACTGAGGGTGTCGAGTAAGGGCGCAGAAAACTTCAACCGCTAAGTTCGCCGCCCTAAAATGGCAGCTGGGGCTAAGACAGTTTAATCAGCTAGGGAATTGTGAAAACATCCTCTTAAAGAACCTTAAGTGTTCTGCTCTCTGGCGCATTTGTAGGCCGTTAGCTCTCCGTTCTCTTTTTGTAGGTGTCGACTTCTCTTTTTGTCTTTTTGACTGTCGACTTCTCTTTTTGTAGGTGTCGACTAAATTTGGAAAAAGTCGTGCCACACAAGGCTAACCTGCATTTTCGCACCGCTGTAACTTTGTTCAATCATAAGCTACATTACTGTGTTTTGGCGCACTGCTAGAACGATATACTACCTACAAAAGCCACCAGCTGCAACCAGAAAGGTTTACATTTGACAGAGTAATCAAGCCCAGAACACGCCCGCGCGTGCAATTTAGGACAACGACGGTCGATGTTGTCCTCACTCTTACTCGCTCACATTACAGTTTTCTATTCTCTGTAACACCATTCAATTTAGCATGAAAAGCTTTATCGAATGGTATCAAGCGTGGCCCAATTCGAATATATCGATCTGCAATGACGTTAACCTCCGCCTGTTGCGGCGTCGAGCGGCCTCGTCCTCGATGCGAAACTGTCGCACAATGCTAACCTGCATCTTCGCACCGCTGCACCTTTGCTCAATCATATCGAAAGATATCAATCTCGACCAATTTCAGAAAGATCGGTTGTTTGGCAATTTCCCATCGAGGACGGGCCGACTCTGCGCGGACGATAACGTCATCGAAATTCGATATTTTCGGAATTGGCCAAATTTTTTCGTCCAAAATCATCTAGGGGTTATTTGGGGCGCTGATTACGAATCCGACGTCATTCCCTGAAAATTCCGCTGATTTCGGTAGGTTTTGGGTTTTCACACACAAAGCTAACTTGCATTTTCGCACCGCTGCAACTTTGTCCAATCATAAGCTACACTGTTCTACTTTAGTATACTGCTAGACCGTTTTGGTGCCTACAAGACCCACAATTACAGCCGAAACGATTTGAACTTGCCAGAGTTATTGCGCCCAGAACACGCCCGAGACAGCAATTTGTGAGCGGTCGCCCCACTCGATTGATATGTTCGATCTATATGCCTTGTTCACGGCGCACTCCAAATGCGAGCTGGACTTTCTTAGAGCAATTTCTGATCAGAGCAGTTGGGAATTTCCGATAAAACTCTCCAAGCGCTTGCTCTACAGGTTGTCGCGCTCACTCGATTGATTCTGTCGGGCCTATATGCATTGTTCAGCTTTACTGAGATTTATATGCTATAAGATAGAGCTCGAACTGCTAAGTTCAAATATATCTTTATTTTTACAAGCACTTAATTTCTAAAGAAGTTATTCATTGGCCGAAAGACATGTCCGGTAGTGTATTTAAAGAATAAAGGTTTTATGGGCAATCTTCGAATCTGTAGTGACAGGTTCAATTTTTGCCGATTACATCAGAATGTCATGCACGATACACTTTTCTACGCGAACGAGATACATCTTGATCTGACACTGTACCCTACAAAATTCCTATGCTAATGGTTCATGGTTGTGAAACGCCTTTTCTAAAGACTTACGAGAGCTGTTTACAATGTGTAAAGATTTTTGCACTTTGAGCCGATCACGGAATCGTAACCGGAGTCTTGACTTATCGCGAAAAGGAAAACTTTCTACCACTAGAAGACAACGTTATGTGAACAGCGCCTCATAAAATTTCCAGACCTTTTATTATACAGCAAAAACAAACCTCTTTACAACTATCTTCAAATTTTTGCTCATTTTCCTTCTATAATTTGCAGCTGTGCTTGGGTAGTTGAGGTATTGCTTCCATGAAGTGCCTTTGATTATTTCTTATATATCTCTTCTTTTTATCCCGCCTTCTCGCCTATCTTCTGTAGAGGTTTGGCCAGCCTGCTGTCTGTTTTACTGTTCTTCCCTTTCACTTATCCTAGTGTTTGGCACGTCTTTGTAGACGTATTCAAAAATAAATAAATAAATATGATTAGGGAGAGGAATCGTACTCAAAGTCGTCGTTTCTCATGAAAATAATTATTTCTTCTGTCTGAAAAAACAAGATATAGAGGTGAAACTTCACCACGTAAAGTTTGAAGCCCTAACTAACACGCACCAAAAAATCAGTTTCTTTCTGAAACGATCTTCTTTATGATCAAGCATTCAAATCTGCATCCATTGCCGAAAGAATCAATTCAAAACGTAAGAGCTTAGTTTTTGTGCTGCAAATAATAAGCAGGGTTTGATGTTTTACAGGATTCAATTTCACCTTCAGTTGATCCCTTTAGGTAGAAAAAATTAGCTCTGTGACGATAAATCGGAAAATGGACGAAGAAGTGAGTGTTCCGCCTAAAACGGGTTCTAAAGTTAGTGGCCCCTATGCGGGTTCGATTTCTGCCCTACTTTCCACAGAAATCAACCAATAACTGATCCTGGCCCATATAGAAGCTAATAGTTTTAGCAGCTGCCTCTCGAGCCAAAAAATCTACTGTTCCATATTTTAAAGCCCTATTGGCTTTACTGAAACTAAGAGCCGACAAAGAAAAGCTATATCGAGCGCTTGCAACACACTCTGACCCAGTTCACTGTATAGAAACGCCTCGTCCTCACGAAAATGTTTTTTCTGCTTTACAACAAAATCAAGACTGAGTTTTTCTGGGTGTCTCAAAAAAATGTATACGATGTTTGAAAGGTGACAACGTTGCTCACAGTAAAGATATTGAAGAAGCTAAGGGCTCGTATGAAAGCTTAAGGAAATAGAAATTTTTGACATATGAGCGGTATGGCATGCGTCATGCACTCGTCTACAACCTTGCACTTTATACTCGATTTATTTATTTATTTATTTAAATATTGTACGTGGTAATCCACGCAAAAAACATAACACTAACAAACAACACAGAATACAGAGAATATAAGCAGAAAATAGGAGAATGCAATTAGTTCAACAACATAATCGATCAACCAAACTGTTAAGGAACTTCTTGCAGACACCTGTCAATGAGAATTTTGCATTGCCCTGTAGAATTAGGTAATCCATTTTTCTTAGAGAATTTCCGGAATTCATTGCCAGCTCGTCTTGTGAAAAAAGAAGATCTTATATTGCTACTAGCTCTAGGAACTAGGATCTTCCATTGTCCACTCCAGTTGGGATGAGATAGTGGATAGTATTTGTTAAGGGGAAGACCCACCATGCCATTTATCATCTTATAAATCGTTAACAAATCGAACTTTCTTTCGGCGACAAGCAAGAGTGCGTAGTTTAAAGAATTTATTCCTTCCAGGCGCCAAAGGAATGCTGTTATAGTCACACCCATGTATCCTGATCCAGGGCTTTCTTGTAAAGCTGTTTTGCACGGATTCCAATCTGGCGATATCTCTCTTAGTAGTAGTACTATACGCCGTAGGAGCTCAGCATGGACCTCACGTAGGCCTTGTATGCGGATAATAAATGCGCTATGAAAAGCTGAATTAGTTTTCAGGGATTTAAATATATTATGCACAACTCTTTCAGCCCCCGTATATTCACAGTGCTGACTGAAGGAGAGTTTAGTGTCAAGGATAAATCCTAGATCACGTAAAGAAAGCGTACTATTGAGTTGCTACCTACCAAGGCGATAAGAGTTCCTGTTACAGTGCCGCTCCTAATTCGTGAACAATCGACTCTTTGCGACAGATTTTCCGTCGCAACCCGTCGCTCTCGCACAACATCGTTCATATCGACCCTCTTAAAACAAAACTTACACCATACGACTCCTCGCTTCAGCGCAAATCCAATGGAATATGGAAAAGTTAATTTTGTTAAAAAGTAACTAGTTGTAGACAGCTTCTTAGTAGCGGTCGTTAATTGTTTTACGAGCCCTCCGAAGTCCACGCTGATGTTTGCTCAGGAATTTTAAAAATTATACTTGTATCATCAAATTTGTCTTCTGCTTGCCGTCAGAGTGATAGCAATCTCCACAAAAATAGCTGAAACTGGATTTGTTCTGCAGCAAATACGAGAAACTTTTTCTTCACATTTTGGCCTTCATTTCGGCAGCCAGCGATTTCTCTCATATGAAACTGACCTAAGTAGTGTATGAAAGAACGCGTATTCTCCCATTTTGCCACAAGAACCCTCACAACTTCAACAAATGTTCAAGTTTTATAGCTTTAAATCCTTGCGACATTTTGCCGCTTTCGTCTCTGCTGAGTTCTGATTCGCTGACTCCACTTGCCCCGAAACTGCGCTCTATGACCCGACCGACAGTCGCGCCTGGGTGTGTATAAGTAAACACCTTGATTGAAATTTTACAAAAATTTCATTTTTTTGTAGAAAACGATGGTTTACAGCTTGTTCTAAAGGGCAGGAGGGTAGCAGTTTTTTGATGCCAAAATAAAAGATTGCGCCATGCACTCGTCCAAGACGTCGCGATTTTTATTCGATTGATAGTAAAATTGCTAGTGGAGTTTCACACCTGTACATGATACAACGACAACAGCTGTTAGTAACGCACATATCTTTGCTTTGGTGCTTTATGTACATAGCACTTACACTATCAACAAAAAACGCGACGCGCTTTTCGGGTGTATGGCGCAATCTGGGCTTCAATGCACTGAATGACTGCTGTTTTGTTGCGCTTTGAAGCAAAATTTAATTTATATTTTCTCAAAAAACGAAGCTTTTATAAAATTATTACACTCATTTCATGCAGCTGAATTGAAAAATTGCAAAAAAAAGTTATAGCAAATCTTCCCTGAACAAATAGTTATTCTAATTATCTTGGAGAGTTTGTAGTTTGATATGTAATAAGGTCCTTTCGAGGCCGCTCAGTTTGATTTCAGAAGTCTTAATCTAGCTTAGAAGGGTGTCCAATTTGAGTTTGAATTTGAAGTGTTCAGTTCGAGCTGAAAATGGTATATGTTGAGACAACTGCTCAACTGCTCGCAGTTAGAAGTACCAATGAAATTCATGGCAGTGATATAGCAAATAACAGTTCTTATTAAAACAACTAAAACGGTTAACATTCAAGGAGGCTAACCCATCTGAAATTAGATGTCGAAAACGACAACTAATTTCGGTTAACTGAATAGATGAGTAGCTGATAAAAATGCTTGTTAAAGTGGTAAGTCACAGTTGCTGCCTAATCTTGACTTGAACAAATATTTACAAAATGTTAGAAGTCTTATGTTTGAAGTCTACCTAAGAAGGTAGCGTTCAGATTCTCGCGAAAATGTGCCTCAACGCCGTCCTTTCACCGCAGTTCCTCGATAGGGGCGCAGTACCACTGGGGCTCACACCCAGGCGCGAGCGTCGGCCGGGCCATAGAGCGCAGGTTCGGGTCAAGTCGCAGCGATATCAGAACTCAGCAGAGATGAAAGCGGCGAAATGTCGATCCTCTCAATTTTCTACCATGTTACATCGATCGAAAGCTCTCGTTATTCTTAACATCGCCAGCATAACCGTTTTCCAAATGGAGCTAGAGCTGCTGAGTAGGCGCCGAAAGCAATTGAAAACCTGAATTTTTTGTCTAAATTAAGATGCTTGAAAACAGAGACTGAGAGAGAAGTTAATTTTTCTACGACGAGCGCCTTGAAGCCGACGACGTAGAGAATAGATGGAAGCAAGCTTAGCTTCGCAACTATATTCCCTAAGAAGTTATAGTTCGTTAAATGTACAGAAATGATTGCTTAACAGAGAAAGGCAAGGATTTAAAGCTATAAAATTTGGACACCTGTTGAAGTTGTGAAGATTCTTATGTCAAAATGGGAGAATGCGCGTTCTTTCATACACTACTTAAGTCAGCTTCATATAAGAGAAATCGCTGGCTGCCGAAATGAAGGCCAAAATGTGAAGAAAATGTTTCTCGTATTGGCTGCGGAACAAGTCCAGCTTCAGATGTTTTTGTGCAGATTGCTATCACTTTGACGGCAAGCAGAAGACGAATTTGAAAATTTTGATACAAGTATAATTTTTAAAATTCCTGAGGAAACACCGTCGTGGACTTCGGAGGGGTCGTAAAACATTTAACGACTGCTACTAAGAAAGCTGTCTACAACTATTCACTTTTTAACAAAATTAACTTTTCCATATTCCATTGGATTTGCGCTGAAGCGAGGAGTCGTATGGTGTAAATTTTGTTTTAAGAGGGTCGCTATGAACGATGTTGTGCGAAAGCGGTTGCGACGGAAAAATCTGTCGCAAAGAGTCGATTGTTCACGAATTAGGAGCGGCACTGTAACAGGAACTCTTATCGCCTTGGTAGGTAGCAACTCAATAGTACGCTTTCTTTACGTGATCTAGGATTTATCCTTGACACTAAACTCTCCTGCTTGTGCTTCTATTCGATCTAGGGCAAAGTCCGCGCTTTGTGCAAAATATGACAGATTGTTGAGGGCACATCGCGATAACACTCGTGTTGTTGCTAGCAACTCATCTGTGGACCACCGCCCCACTAACATTCAAGCTCAAAGGGATGGTCGTCAAACGGAGACGAGGGTCACTGTTGTTGTCAACACTCAGCTTTCAACAAACGCGCTTGAACTTCTCTGTCTCGGACCGTCTTTCTCTCCCACTCAGAATATCAATTGCTTAACCTACCGCAAAATTGTGGAAAACCTGCATAGACTGAAAGATCTACTTTGTTATAAGCATAGTCGTGAAAACAGTCCACTGCCCAATGTCGTAAATCAGACATCTATGCTGACTGTACCGTTTCCGCGCACTCACTATAAGCAGCCCACTGCTCCGGCCGAAGTTGATCTCAAAATGCGTGCATTGACATCTGGTGTATTAGCTGTACTTGAGCATCACCGTCGATTTCGCCACAACAACATGACGCCGGAGCAATGGCAAGGATTTAAAGAATTGCGCCAATTAAGGTCAAATGGTACCGTTCGTATTTCCGTTAGCGATAAGGGCGGTGAATTTGTTGTTATTCCGCAATCGTTAGATAGGGAAATAACAACACTTCACCTGCGCGACAGTTCTATTTATCAACGATCGACTGCGAAGGATTTCTCGTCACAGTGCAAACGGCTCAACCGCACTTGGATGAGCGTTGGAAGGTCTGCCGGAATTGACGAGAAGTTCCTAAATAGATTAAGACTCGACAACCCTAGTTGTCCGGTTTTCTACAGTCTAATCAAAACCCACAAATTGACCTCTGACGAATTGCAATCTATGTCGGCGGATACTTACAAGATAAGACCAATTATTAGCTGTGTAGGTGGGCCAACTGATCGAATCTCGTGGTTCCTCAACTGTATTGTAAGTCAACTGTTGACAATGGTTCCGTCTCACCTGACCAACACAGCACAATTCCTTGAAATTCTGCACAGATCACGTTTGGAACAAAACTGCGTAGTCGAGTCGTTTGACGTCACTTCACTTTATACGAACGTCCAAAACGAACAAGCTCTTCAAGCGCTATCCGAAATGCTTGATAGGCATGGCAATAACATAGAAACCTTTGGACTTAATAAAGTGCAAATCTTGACTCTAATCAAGGAATGCTTGTGCTGCAACATTTTGAAATGGTCAGGGTTATACTTTTCACAAATCAGAGGGTTAGCCATGGGTCAACGCTTAGCTCCAGTGCTTGCTGTCTGCTTCATGAGCATGATTGAACAACCAGTGCTGGAACGCTTACCTTTAATGTACTGTAGATATATATTGACGACTGCTTCATCATAACGTCAACACAGTCCGAAATGGACGAGTGTTTCCGAATAATGAACGAACAGTCGCAGTACATTAAACTTACACGAGAGATACCACGAAGCGGTTGGCTCCCTTACCTCAACACTCAAGTCAAGGTATCCAGTGGCATGGTGAGCGTAAAGTGGTACCGTAAGGGAAGCTCCAAGAACATCCTCCTCCACGCTACGTCTGCACATCCTTCTGCTGTGAAACGTGCCGTGGTTGGAAACATGTTCAGAACAGCAGCTAGCATGTGCAATGAGGAACGTGAGAGGCGCGAATCATTGCGATTGGCTTCCAAAATAGCCGCAGAAAATGGATACACAATACCACTTCAACGCCAACGAAGACATCCGAAGGACCGGAATGCTACGCGCTCCAATAAGATTCCCCTTTGCCTTCCTTTCATCTCTGATGACTTTAGTGCTGCCATACGAAGGTGTATTCACCGAGCAAAGCTGCAGGAGGATGTCGTTCTAGTCGACATACCTAGCGACAGCCTCAGGAAGCAGCTTGTGAGGAATAGGCTTTATGACAGGCAGTGTTTATCAGAGAACTGCGTAGTTTGTCCCAACACTAGAGCTGGTGATTGTATAAAAAGTGGGACAATTTACGAGATTAAGTGCAAGGAATGTAGCAGTGTTTATATTGGGGAAACTGGGAGACCACTAGGAGTTCGCATCAACGAACACCTAGCTGGTAAGCGACGCTGTAACGTTCTTACACCACTTGGTAAGCATAGAGTCGAGGTTCATGACGGTAACGATTATGATATCGAGTGCAAGATTTTGGCGTACGAGACAGAAATTTCATCAAGAAAAGCGCTAGAAGCGTTCTGGATTTCTAGCAGGAGTCCAGAAATGAACAACCGGAACGAGTGTTTATCTATCACGAATGATCTTCTGTCGTTTGCACCGCTCTGCGAGCTATGAAATGACCAGGGGGGACCGCTGTCCTCACCATTATGACAATGGAATGACGGCATAGTGAGTCCCAGTCGCTACTGGTCATCGAATAACTTTGGGTGGTAGCGCAATCGCTACTCGCCAGCGGTGGAATTCTGGGTGAGTTTGCTCGACATCTCAGGGTTCCGTTTTGTGCTCTTGACTCTAGGTCAAAAATGCTAGCGCGGATGGAGCGCTTGGTCGGGTAGAGTATAAGTCTAATGCCTCGAGCCATGTTTAGGCCTCCGAAGACGACGACAGGGTCGAAACGTCAGGCCAAAATAAATATTCCACCTAACAACCTCTTTGGCAAAGAAGACACAATACGTACTAAACTCTCCTTCAGTCAGCACTGTGATCTCCCTCGATAGAGAGCCTTTCGGGTCTTTTGTTAAGAGGGATCTCGGGCCGCTTGTCGCAGGGCCACGTGGCGCGTCCCGGGTGATGAATAAAGGATAAAGGATAAAGGACGGCGTTATTCAATCCCCCTTGGGATGCGCCACGCATTCTACTTCTACGGGATGTCATGGAGGCGAGTTGAATGCGTATTTGGTACACAAGAATATTGGCGGTACAAATCACCTAAAATTGGACCAGCATCAAGGAATCATCTAGCCGTGATTCAGTAAGAACAACTACATCGCTATTTAAGGAATTTATAGAAAATTGAAGCGGCAAAATAATCTTTTGAATTGATCGAACATTACAATGAAGGCGCCTAAGCTCATTGACAGGCGTCCGAGGAGAACATATGAGTTTACCGCAGACATGTTCAGATGGGAGATTTGGGAGTTCACGGCCGACACGGCATGACGCGCGGCGGGGGGCAACCTGGCTGCTCGAATGCGCTCTCTCCTCCTTTGTAAGTGAGATTGATTGTGTTTAGCTTGAATGCTTGTTATAATTTCTTCAGATTGTCCGTTTTGATTGATTGGAGTTTGTTTTAAGTTGAAGACATAAAAACACACTACTTCTAAAATTGCAGGGTATCCCTAAAAATGCAGGGACTACTTGAAAGGTTCTAACATTGCTGCTAGTGAAGCTTTTTGAAGACGTTTGAGACCTTTAGGAGAAGGTAAGTTTAAAGTTTTGAACTTAAAAAAAGCACGATTCAGTCGAAGCATATTATAAAAGCACATGGTAACGAGATTTTTGTGGCGTGTAAATAGTCCAGATTGAGTCATGCCCTCGTCTGAAACCTTGCATTTCAGACTGATCGATTTTGCATGGGCTGAATGCTTGTTACAATCTTGTTATTACGTGGCTAGATTAACCTGTGCTGTGCTTCTTTTAACGTTTTTCATAGCCCAATAGCTGCAGTTATGCCCAGCCCACAGAATCCGCCTTGGAAAATAGGGTCCTGCTCTCATTTAGATTGCGCAATCAATAAATTCTCACGTCACGTATCTTTCACGTGATTTCCAAGCTCTAAACCTTAAAACAAGCACAGCAAACAGGTTAATCTGGCTAAGTAGTAACAGGATTACAACAAGCATTTCAGCCCGTGCACAATAAATTGAGTCTGAAATGCAAGGTTTCAGGCGGGGGCATGGCGCAATCTTCTCTATTTGCAAGCCGCAAAAAACTCGCTGCCCTGTGCTTTAATATGTGTCTTAAACAGCTCCAAACGCTTCACCAGCAGCAATGTTAGAAACTTTCAAATATTTCCTGCATTTTTAGGGCACCCTGCATTTTTCGCAAGAAGTAGTGTTTTTAAGTTTTAAACCTTAAAAGAAGCACAAGTCAATCAAAGCGGGCACTTTGTGAAGAAATTATAACAATTATTCAAGCGAAACGCAATCAACCGAGTGTAAAATGCAAAATTTCAGACGAGTGCATGACGCATCCCGTACCGCTCATGTCAGAAAAATTTGCATTTTTTAAAGCTTGGGCTCTTAACTTCTTCAATACCCTTACCTTGATCAAAGTTGTCGCCATTCAAACGGTGCAGACATTTTTTTGAGATACCCTGTATTTTCAACAGAATGCTAGGTTTCCTAACGTTGTTGAATAAGGCGTTTTTAACTCTCTCATTAGTAATCCCTAGTTTCTCGAGCTTCTCTCTTTTTGAAATCTGGGTTTTGAAAGTTGTCGGTTGGTGTGCTGTGCTGTGCCACACGAGGTTTTTTTAGGTGGATCTTTACAGTACCGGGACGCGTCTTTTGAATAGACTCCGAAAAAACCGCACTTTTGCGGTTTTTGCGTCTTTTTGCTATAACTCGGCCAATGGTCATCCATTTGAAAAAACAAGAGCATATTTGAGCTCAAGAGATTGAGCTCTATCGTTTGGTATATACACTTCATATGAAAGATCAAAAATTGCCAAAATTGAAAACTTGCGCTCCATTGAGCCGCGGACGAGTTGTCGGCCGCAAGGCGCCGAAAAGGTTGCAGCCTCACAATTCCTCTAATTTGAGGTTCTGTGAGAAACGGTTGGTACCGCTCGATTCGTCTCTTCGAGATCTACACAACCATGTATACAATTTCGCAAACCACCGCATTTTCGCAGTGGGTGGTCAAAGATGGCTGGAGCAGACTTTTGCTATTGGAGAAGCTTATCTTCCATAGCTTGCATGTTCTCGGAGCATCTTAATCATGGCGTGAAGTGTTTTGTCATGTCAGGAATCCTCTGAGATTGCGCCGTGCACAATGTATATAGGATCGGTCCTATCAATCGACTGGGCGCGACAGCTTGTAGAGTGGGCGTTTGAAGAGTTTTTATCAGAAATTCTCAGCCGCCCTACTCAGGATTTGCTGTACTGTCTCCGGCGAGACTTAGGAGTGCCCCGGGAGCAATGCATATGGAATCGAACCTATCAATCGAGTGGGGCAACCGCTCGCAGATTGCACGCGCGGGCGTTTTCAGAGCGCAGTAACTCTGTCAAATTCGAATCGTTTCGGCAGCAACTCCTGAGCCTTGTAGTCAGTAGAACGTCTTAATAGTATGCTAAAGTAGAGCGGGGTAGCTTAGGAAGAGGCGATGTTACAGGGGTGCGAATATGAAGGTGAGGCTTGTGTGACATACTTTTTCCGAATTCGGTGTACCACTGCGGGAAGACGCGGGAAGCTAACAGCCTCAAAACACGTAGGCGAACAGGCCGTTTAGGGTACTTTACGACTACATGCTCTGAACACCTCACCTCAAACTGCCTTAGCTTCAGCTGCCAGTTTGAAGCGGCAGAAGATAGCAGTTAGAGCTTCTTGCGCTCTTACTCGGCCAGAATGGAGTCTTCGACACTCGCTATGGTACCACTCTGTTCACCATGAAAAGCGCTATCGATCGGTGTCAATTTCGACCGATTTTGGGAACATCGACTTTTGGCGGTTTTCCATCGAGGACGAGGCCGCTGGAGACCGCGGCCCGCGGCAGGTGGGCGGTGACGTCATCGAAAATCGATGTATTCAAATTGTGTCATGCTTGATACCATTCGATAGAGCTTCTCATGCTGAATTGAAAGGTTTTATTAAGAGCAGACAGAACTGTAATCTGGGCGAGTAAGAGCGAGAAGAACATCGACCGTTGTTGTGCTAAATTGCAGGCGCGGGCAAGTTTGCAGCGCAATATCTCTATCAAGTTCGAATCTTTCCGACTGCAACTTCAGGACATTATAGGCAGCACAAGTTTCTTGGCTTGGTCTAAACAACGGTGTAGCTGATGAATGGACTAAGTTACAGCGCTACGAAAATGCGGGTGAGGCTTGAGTGACATATTTTTCCTATTTCAGTCGACCTCAGCGGGAAGGCGCTGAGAGCTAACGGCCCTACAAATGTGCACGCTAGCAGAACACTTCAAGTGCTTTATGATGACGTGCTCCCAGCTTCCAAGCTTTTTAAACTGCCTTAGCCCCAGCTGCCGTTTTAGGGCAGCGGACCTAGCGGTTGAAGTTTCCTGCGCCCTTACTCGCCCATTTTAGAGCTTTCCGACACTCGCAATAACACCGTTAGCTTCAGCCTGAAAAGCTCTATCGAACAATATAAATCTCTACCAGTTTCAGAAAAATCGATTTTTCAAACCAATTCTCATCGTGGACGGGTGCGCTCTGGGCCGAGCCTGCGCTGACGATGACGTCATCGAAAATCGATGTTTTCGAAATTGGTCCAAATTTCCTCGTCCAAAATCATCTAGGGGTTATTTGGGGCGCTGATTACGAATCCGACATCCGTTTTTGGAAATTCCGCCGAATTCC
>CANDYH010000238.1:0-21527 GCA_947396885.1 Heligmosomoides polygyrus polygyrus | reverse complement strand
AAACGCAGCCCTTTACTGCTTAACACAACAGCACCTACGCGCATTTTTGAGCGTCCAGATTCTAAAGCGGACTTCGTGCCATTAGCATGAGAGGACTACTAAAGGGGTAGAGGTAGAAGGAGGACTTTAAGGGTGGAGAACCGACAGCGATCAGGAGGCTGCGACCAAGAGGAGCATCGGGATGGTCGATGGAGGGAACAAGGAAGCAGGCCAGGAGGTGGTACCAAGAATAGTTTAGGCAATGTGTAGGTATCATTAGGGATTTACCAATCAGGGGAAGGGGACAGTAAGGAGGATCAACAAGGGAATCCATTACCATTAAGAGAGACAGGATTTAGAGGATGTGACACCGATGTTACACAATGGGCGTTCGCTCGCCGTCGTCGTGCCGTGAGCGTGGGAGGCCTACTTAATTGGGGTAGAGTAGTAAGGAGTATCCTGAGGGGGAGGAGGGGAGGAATTTACCTGGAACAAGGGACCTGGAGGCGGGACCAGGACGGGAATCAACAAGAAGGGATCCGTAAGGGAATTCATACGGAGAACAAGGAATCTGCCATATGCATAGCCCCTTCATGCTCGACACAGCTGTGACTGCGCGCGCTACTGAGCTTCTTGATTCAGAAAACGGGCCCCTACGTCGCTCAGAAAGCATCCTGATTCTGAATACGTGTCACCGACCGTGCCGTGAGCATGGGAGGACCACTAAGGGGGTGGTGGAGAAGGGCAGTAAGGAGACCTCTATGGTGGACCAGGAGAGCAACCAGGAAGGAAAAGAATAACCTGGAGGAGGGGCCAGGACGGGGAAACCAGCAAGAAGAGACCAGTAGTTATCAATAGTGGAAACAAAGAAGTGGGCCAGTAGTTGGCACAAGGAAGGTGGGGAACTAAAGAGAGGGAGGGAATACCAGTAAAGGCGGACCAGCAATTAGATCCAGTAAGAAGAAACGAGAGAGGGGAATCTGGCTTCGGAAGGCATGTCACCGACAACTTGAAACACTAGCTGTTGAGCATGAGAACGATTGCGGAGGAACAACCTGAGGGACAGAAGTACTGCGCAGCATAAACCAAAGACATTACTGGTCGGTCAGGAAAGAATGTCTATGATGAAGGTGCCGAAGTGGTGAAGGGCTTGAGGCGGATAAAGTGCGCACCATTGCTAGCGAATTTTATGTTTTACAAAAACTACTTTCCATAGGTCAGTGATGCTACAAAGTCGCGCGAAGCGCGCAAGTGCGAGACACGCCGTTAGGCGTGTCGTAGCACTTGTCACTAAGATTTCAACAGAGAAACGTTTTCTTCTCTGCATTCCCAAACAAATGTCTAAGGTTAGTCTGGCGTGTAGCTTGGGCGCGTGTAGCGCAGTCGGAGGAGACTGTCGCGTGCACCCGATACCAGGTTCCTGGTTCGGACTTCCGCCCAGGCCAACCAAGCCTTCCACCCCTCCGGGGTAGGTGAATTGGTACCAGACTTGTCTGGGAAGGATAGAGCGCTGACGTGTCCATCGGCTGGCCACCGCATGTCATTGTATGGCCAAATACGCATTCAAATCGCCTCCACGATATCCCGTAGAAGTAGAATGCGTTGCGCATCCCAAAAGGAATTAAATAACACCGTCCTTTGTCCTTTTATCCTTCATATCATCTTAAGGAGACAGACCTTCTGCCCTTCTGCCCCACTTTCACTGTAGGTATCCTGCCCGAATGGGGTCAGATTCTCGATTTATTCTTGTCGCCAATTCATCAACTCCGAACAGTGTAGTAAACGCAAATGGTGTGAATTCACAGCTTGAACGAGAGGAAGGTCTTACTGAAATGAAGAAATCTGAAGTATGTTAGCAGGATTTGTAGTATTTTGCAAAGCTAGGTAGAGATAACTGGCCAGACTACGGAAGAGCAGGGACTTTTAGAAAATATACCTTTCTTTCTATAAAGTTCTGAAGTCTTAATACTGCAGACAGCCGCACATGGGTTGACAAAATCGTGTGTATCCTAGTCCAGGGGGGGGGGCGACATAATTGAAAAGTAGGTGAGAAAATGGATTGAGACCCACCGAGCGGCTCCTAGAGAACGAGTTGGAACCTAAAAAAAGCCAAAAACAAACAAACAAACAAAAATAAAAATTCGCCGCGGTACACAACTGTCTCGGCGGCCAAAGAGCGACGGAATAGAGGTATGCCGCGTGCTGACCGCCGGCTGACATGTTATAAACAGGATCTAACATGGTGAAGAGGGCACACAACCTTGCCGGCTTACAACCGCAACAAATGTATTTTCGTCTATTTCTTCGTGAGATTTTATTGTTTAGGGTCCTGTGTTGTTCTGTAGGAGTCGGATCTTGTGTACGGGACCGTGAACAGAAGCCACAGAAGGGATGGCCGGGTGAGGAAATTCCTCACCCGGCCATCCCTTCTGTGGCTTCTGTTCACGGTCCCGTACACAAGATCACCGTGGAGGAGACAGAAGCGGCTCTGAGGAAGATGAGGTCAGGCAAAGCGACTGGGCCCGACGACGTGGCAGCTGAGCTGTGGAAGTCAAAGCTGTGGTACCCTGCTGAGTGGTTGGCGAAGTTCTTTAACCAGGTTGTGGCGGAAAAGAAGGTGCCTGAGTGTTGGCGCCAAAGCACGACGATTCCGATTTGGAAGAAGAAGGGCAGTCCTGCAGACTGCTCCAATTACCGTCCGATTCGCTTGCTCTCGCACAGCATGAAGATCTTTGAGCGAATTGTCGATGGTCGAATTCGTGACATCGTCCAGCTTTCCAGCAATCAGTGCGGTTTCGTAGCTGGCTGTGGCACCATTGATGCCATATATGCCGCCCGCCTCTTGTTAGAGAAGCATCGCGAGAAGCAGAAGCCAGTGCATATCGCCTTCCTCGACTTGGAGAAGGCCTTTGACCGCGTACCGCGTGAAGTGATATGGTACGCCATGCGACGACATGGAGTTCCTGAAGAGCTCATAGAGTGGGTGCGAATCCTCTACTCTTCCCCAAAGAGTAGAGTTCAAACGGCAGCCGGAACCTCGATGGAGTTCCCCATCTCCGTCGGGGTGCACCTGGGTTCTGCGCTTTCCCCACTCCTTTTTGTTGTCGTGATGGACGCCATCACACGAGATCTTCAGAAGCCCGTCCCTTGGACGTTGCTTTATGCCGATGACGTGATGCTCGCTAGCGAAGATAAAGGTGAACTCGAGCGAGAGGTGCAAGCTTGGTGTGATGGCTTGGAGCGGTTTGGACTCAGATTGAATGTGAAGAAGACCGAGTATTTAACGACGGACGTTACCGAGTCCAGCTCCATCAAGGTTAACGGCATCGAGCTCCCAGGCACTTCGGTTTTTATGTACCTGGGATCAGCAGTCGCGTCTGACGGCAAGCTGATGGTCGAAGTGAATTCACGCGTGAGTGCAGCTTGGTCCAAGTGGCGCTCGTTGACTGGCGTGCTCTGCGATAGGAAGATGCCAGAGCGCTTGAGGTCAAAAATATATAGAACTGTCGTCCGGCCGGTAGCGATGTACGGTGCTGAGTGTTGGCCTGCGACCAAGGAGGTTGAAACGCGCCTCAGCGTCATGGAGACGAAGATGCTGCGCTGGACGGCTGGAGTCACGCGCCTGGACCGCATCCGAAACGATGTCATTCGGCAGAAGTTCGGTGTCGCGCCGATAGCGGACAAGATGCGCGAAGCTCGCTTACGATGGTACGGCCACGTTCTGCGCGGAGAAGAAGACAGCGTCCGCAAGATAGGCCTTAAGTTCGAGGTGGTAGGAAAGCGGCCTAGAGGGCGTCCGAAGCAGCGCTGGTCTGACACGTTACATATGGACTTGAAGGTTGCTGGTGTCCGCCCTGATCTAGCGCTGGATCGGGAGAGGTGACGTCATGACACCAGAATAGCGGACCCAGCTACGAAGCGGGACAGACGCTGAAGAAGAAGAGGAGGAAGAAGAAGAAGTTGTTCTGTAGGAGTCGCTCGGTAAGTCTCAGGTGAATTTGTTACATATAATACTTTCTAGTTATGTGGTCCCCGCCGGACTAGGATAGATCCGCAAAATCTGACATTACTGGGCTGAGAAAGGGTTATAGCCGTTATATGTACTTGCAGCCGGAGAGAGCTCCGTGGCAGACATCCGCCACTGATTCAGATTGAGTACCAAGGTACATAATCTCTGCGTGATTTGGATTTTGTGGATTGGAGGTGATATACATACCTCTTGAGCACAGCGGAGATGTTGCAAAAGTTGCTGATGGTCCGTCCTTGCAGAAACCCATAGCACACAATGGCTCGCAGATGGCTTTCATCAAATGAGGCCGTGATTATTTCATACTAGTAAGCCCGCGTTTATGTATTCATCTAGGTAACGCTTCTAGAGTCTTCTACCACACATTGGCGAAAACTTGTCGCAACATAGTCTTTAAAAATTTACACCGAAATACAAAAGTGGGGAGTTTTTCCTATCCCAATATATTTAAAACAACCTAGTTAAAAACAAAAATTGAAGAGTCAAAGTAAAAATTTATCAGAAGGTTGCAGCAGGTTCACGACAGCTTTTCAGGTATATGCTATTCTGTCAGTGAGTGAGCTGGAAGGAAGGCACCATGCAAGATGTGATACTGAATCATCGGATCATCAACACTTGATACCTTACTAACCCTCAATAAACTCTTCATTCGCTCTTTTTCTGTGTATTGTGAAATTCCTATTCCTGCACGTTGCTGTTGAACTGTTGAGAAAAGCTGGGTAGATTATCTCCCTTATGTTTCCTGATTTTCTAGCCACTTTGGACAATTTTAAGTTCCATGAAGAAACGGACTGACCTGTCTAGGAATCAGAAAATTTCACTTTTCCCAGGTGAAAATTCATTCATTCAAAAATCGGCGTGGAAGCGGCTATACTTATGATGCATACAAAATAAGGCATAAAGCTGTTGGAACCGAACTCACCTTGACTATTTATTCACCAGTTCTTGGCTGCACCTGGAATTGGCAGTTTTGTCCTCTGCAAGAACAAATGCACGCTAATATGTGCTTTCTTGGTAAAAAGCCATCAGCTGTATTTGTCGTTCTATGTAAAAGAAATTTTTTCGAAAAATTTGATTGCACAACTGTGTCTAGTGTTTCACAAGTGTCATAAGTAGGCGCACTCATAACTATGTATTTATGGATAGGTAAATTTTTACTCATAGAAACTGTTCCATTACATATTGCTTGTTCGGTACCATTTGCAAGCAGAGCCCAGCTACATATCTATGAGTGTGAGCATCTACTAGCAATCATATGTAAAAAGCGAAAAAAGTCCAACTTCCATCGCCTCATAAGGGGCGCACTGGATAGACGCGAAATTACTGAAAAGTACGTTTATTACGTCGATTAAATTACGTTTATTTCCCTCATTTAGAATCTCGGTCGGAGTTCTGTAGAATATTGAATCATAAGACCTGAAGAAACAACACCTGAGGCAACTGGAAAAGGGATTCGGTATGAGCTTCGTGTCCAGGGTTCAAACTATGTATGTGCATTGCTGCTCCAACTGTTTTCACGGCCTCGAATGTCACTGCTTGGATCAGTGCTCCCCTTTCTATATTATAGAACGATTGGAATTTCTACTAAACCGTACTAAGAACATCAAAATGAATTAAAAAATTAAAACAGAATTTGAATAAATCAACTTGAAGATTTCGCAATTACTCTAGAGCCTTGAAAAATTCCGGCACTTTAGCATCATTTATTTGTACCCCATTTTATTCGGCGTTTATTTTTCCCACAGCCTTTTTTTTTAAGAGAACGCACTTCGCAACACACTAGATTCACGCTGGAGCAACAGTAGAGTTCGAATCTTGTAGCTATACACGAAGTTCTTTCTGTTGCCACCTCAGATTGGCTGCCATGCTATTCCTTCTGGTTTGCAAATCACTTCCTTCAGAACTCCGACCGAAATTCTGGATGAGTAAGATAATCTATTACCAATCTTGCGTCTGCTCAGCGCCACCCCATATGACTATGAAGGTTGGGGCTATTTAGTTTCGTACAGGTCAACATACACCCACTTTTCTAGCTAGAGTTTCAAATTTTAACAAATAATCCTCAAATTTTACCAACTAAAAATGCATATATCAAAAGTTGGGTGTGGTACATCTATACTTATTATACATGCGAACAGCCCTTGCGAACTAATTTTTTGAGGATTATCATACAGAACGGAGAACACCGCCAATGGTTTCCTAAAACGCAGGTTTCGATTCTAATAATAATAATAGACGTTGTTCGTGGAGAAACATGAGTCATCGGTTATAGAATTCGTCTACATACAGTGCGTTTCAATAGTATGTATCAGGGGTGTGCGTAAATGAAATCCGAAATTTCGTAAATCGTAAATCGTAATTACGAAAAAATCGTCGTAAATCGTAAATCGCAAACCGTAAATCGTAAGAGGCGCCTAACTTACAATACATCTAATTTCCTTCTTTTTTTTCTATTATGTTAAAGCTAATCGAAGCTAACTATGTTCTATTAAGATGTTTTCAGCTTGAGCTGCACGCTTTTCTAATTAAGATGGAAGCCATTAAAATCAATAGCACCTTTCAAATCAAGCTGGACAAGTTTTTGGAGAACCAAAATAAAGTGCTTGTTCAAAAACGCTATCGTCAAATAAAAAGTTTACACTGCTTGGACGACCAAAAATTTTTATCATTCTACTAGCCATTGGCTGCATATAAAATTATGACTTTGTAGAAACAATCCGAATAAATCAGCAAAAACCATTCTATCCAAAAACAAAAAACAATAATTTGATTCGACGAAAACACTATTTGCACAAATAATCCAACAAGCATCCCTACTGAGTGAGCGCAATGCACATTTCTATGGTATGACACACATGACACACCTAATGTTCTAAGCCTTCTCACATTTTGAATTGTACCCAACAGCATTTTTGTAGCAGACGGGAAGGATCTGTGTGACGATTGAAAGAGTATGATCACATCTTTGGACACTCAAAGACATCATAGTCGGATTTTTGACTTAAAATTATAAAAGAAGGTCTTTTGTGCGTCATTTTTTAAAAGTAGAGTAAAGAAGCAAGGGGCAGATTGAATTGAAATGGTTTAACTGATTCATACAAGGTGCATTTAAAACATATAGGAGAAACCCATGGTAGAGAAGTCGTAGGAGGATGGCTATCGCGTGCTCCAGAATAGTTCTTGATTAGGATCCTACCACGGGCAAGCAAGTCTTCCATACCTGTGGGTTGTGAATTGGTACCTGATTTGCCTGGGAAGGATAAAATACTGACTTCTATATCGGCAGCACCCGCAGTTTATTCTATGGGGCAAACCTACACCCAAATGACCTCTATGATACCACAGAGGGAGAAAGAATGGAAGGCGCATTTCAAACAGGGACTGGTTAAGGTCATGCTTTGTACTTTATCATGCTTGAAGGCTACCACAACTTCTGGAATGAAAGATCGTCGTTCGACGATACCAGGCAGTTACTTTCGGCATTTACTTCGCTCGCAGGTTTGCTTGCACTTGTTAACTTCGGAAATTCCAAAATATCGCATTTCTAATTAATGACTGCTTGCATTCGCCAGCTTTGCTCTCCACTACCTTTATAGTAAACGCTATCGTATTTTTTGCTCAGTTTTCAGCATTCTAAACGGATCGCATAGGGCGAACACAACAACCCCAATCATACCACTGAAACGAGACCAAAAGTGTTAAACTTTTTCACTTTTATCATGAAAATGTCAGACGTCTCGCTTGAGGCGCACCTCATACGTAAATAGACTCCGCGCCATGAGGTGCAGTGATAATCGGATCGAAACATCCAACATTGTTTTACTCCTTCCAACAGTTTAGCTGTTATTCCACAGAATCCAATCATGTCCAATATTCCTTGATGGCTTTGCATGAGTTCTACTCGTGTGCATTGGAAAGGGTTGTCTATGTGGTACACAAGTGGTGAGAAAGTCACAAGTTGACTAGGCGGCGGTTGCAGCATAGAATATGGTTCAGCAGGTGATCATCTTCATTCGAGTGTAAGGAGAATTTTCATGTCTTTCTGTAAACTGGAACTCAGGCCACTCGAACGTGAGCTGTTGTGCTAGGGTGTGACCAGGAAAAAGGCTACCCCAGTTCCATTGCCAGCAATTAACTCGAGCGGCCTATCCGCAAAGCTGCGTTGTTCTGCCACAGCGCCACAGCAGAACATAAAAAAATAGGAAATAGCAATGGGCTATGAGGGAAGTCTTTAAAAGTGGGTACATCTTCATAATCCGAATCGTATCACGTTATGTGGACGTTTGTCATTCGTGGACCGAAGATCCATTCACGAAAATTTACGATTTACGACCCAAAATGTCATAAACCGTAAATCGTAAAAAATTGACGAAAAAATCACCGTAAATCGTAAAATCGTAAACCGTAATTCGTAATTACGCACACCCCTGGTATGTATCCACTTCGGAATTTGTCCATATATCTTTCTTGTTCATTTCTGCAGCCCTGAACTAGCTCCACTAGATTTCCCGTGGCCGAGAATACAGCTAACCACTCACTTTCAGAATATTTTTCGTCTCACACGAGAATGAGATATTTTTGAAGAAAATTGGTTGAGAATTGGTGTTTCAAATGTATATATCCACGTGTGAAACGAAAACTTTTTACTGAAGATCGAACCACCATTATTTCTTACAACATCATGTATCGTAATAGTCATGCTATTAACGAGGTTCTGGATGGTTTTTCTGTCTCTTTTGTCTTCTCTCTTCTGTCCCATGTAATCAAAATCGCCACTACGTCATTGAACTGTGGGTTATTCACGTAGATTCGTACAACCACAATTCCTCTCATGTTCTCCATTGGGTTGCTGTCGGGAGACCGGGCCAGTCAGTCGGTTACCCGAACATTGTGACGGTGGAGCCAATCTTTGGTCAAGCTAGACGCATGGACTGCAGCGTTGGCCTGCTGCAGAACATGTGTCTGAAGTCTTCTGCCTCTCAAGAAAAGCAGAAGGCTGAACTCCAGTACACCTTGACACTACAAACTGACAAGGCGACACAATGGGTCACAACGGAAGACCAATCTTCAGCTTTCCGCTGCTGAAAAGCAAAATAGGAGGCAAGTCCAGCGAAGACGCGGCCAGTAGGAGAAGTTGTCGACCGGTCAGGGCAAGTGTAACGTGTGCGGACTTTATTTATTTAATTGCTTATT
Source organism: Heligmosomoides polygyrus polygyrus (assembly GCA_947396885.1). Classification (NCBI taxonomy): domain Eukaryota; kingdom Metazoa; phylum Nematoda; class Chromadorea; order Rhabditida; family Heligmosomidae; genus Heligmosomoides; species Heligmosomoides polygyrus. Next base: position 12,328 of record CANDYH010000238.1, on the reverse strand, counting down.
TAGTTTTTTATTTAATCAAAGCGTAGAATGATACTCACGCGTGAAACAAATAAGAAAAAGGAACAAGTTCTACTCTAAAAAATTCACAAAACAGCAACCAAACGTAAATAAGAAACAACCTCATGAGTATTGCGTCAAAACTTCTTTGAATCAGAGATGGTGAAGATACGGCGGCTAAGCCCTACAAAGTTTTTCCAAACTTCATCACTGGAAATTTCTGTCGAATGTATTATCTCCGTACCAAAAGGGAGATATGATTCTTTGTTGCTAGAAAAAGCGGAACAAAAAAGCAAACGAAGCACGGTAGGGGCGAAATAATGCTTGGAAATCGGAACACGAATCACGAAAATGGAAATAATAAGGAATCGATATTTAATCAGAACATCTCAGACATCTGGAGTTAGAATATACTTCCATATTTGCATTTGAACTTGCGAAAGCCTCCTAGCAGACAATAAAAGATCCGCAGATTTATTGTCGTCCTCAGCGGGCATGATGTATTGAAGAATGCCTTTCTAAAATTAATGTAAGAGACAATTAAACTCAAAGCGAAGGCCTGACCTATGTGCTACAAAATTGTGCAAAATTCACATCTCTCTAGCTAAATCCGTTCACAACTTTCGCGCCAATTGAACAGTACCGTTTTGTTCACTTAGGATTACTTGTGATTTCTTGTGTCAAGCTATTTATTGCAAATTAGGACTGTAGCTTGAACAAGGACAATATTTCCGTTCATGCATGGAATTTTGTGGTTTAAACAACCACAACGGTTCTGCTGCCCTGTGGCTTTAACGATGGCGTCATCACTGAGCATGTATGTGCACATCCAGCATCGAAAAAACCTCTGTGCCAGAATTGATAATCAAATTTCATTCTGGCATAGAAGGTGGATATCCTGATCCTGATCAGCCATGGTTGACGTAAGAATATTCAATCTGTGGGCGCAGTAGGAGGAGGCGCCGACTTCTGTATACACCCCGAATCCATTGATGGTGCTGCTGTTCCCGCCCGGGCCCACCAAGCCTTCCATCCCTCCAGGGTCTTTGAACTGGCACCAGACTTGTCTGGGACGGATAAAACGCTGAATGGTCTATCCGTTGGCAACCGCAGGACAATGTGTGTACCAAATAGGGACTGAAATTTCCTTCACGACATCCCTTGTTAGAAGTAGTGGGCGTGGCATATCCGAAATAGGAATTGACTAACACCGTTCTTTATTCTTTTATCCTTTATTCAAGCTGCACAGACTTAGAAGCTTCTTACTGATGGAAAGATGACACGACTGCAAAAATCCTAGATGCCCATGAAGCATGTACTGCTATTGTCTCAACCTGTCTGCCTGCCTGCTTGTTGTTGTCTCAGCAGCCCTAGGCAATGAAAATGTGTAGTTGCTCTGCTTTGAAAAGCACTTTTCGTAGTCAATTGCAACGGCTTGCTGACATGTGCGATTCTGAAAAGCAAACCGCGCATCATTGAACACCGCTTGAGAAACTATGCACCTGGAAATCTGAAATGAAATGTGACTCACCTCCTAGCAGTTTCGATAATAACAGAATTGTTGTTCCACAGGCTGCTGAGAGGACTAGCACGATGTAATTTTATGAGTACTGTTGAAGGAATGCGTTTTAATTAAGCCATCTAGAAGAAAATCGTACAGTTTATTGGATTCCTCAGGCTGCATTTAAGCCCTCGTGTGCATATAGAACGCAACGTTAGTGCTGTCTGTCCCTGGCATGCTCATATCTTCAAAAGGCAAAATTCTGCGTTCTCCGCTGTTTATAACATGATGCTGATGGATCCGCTGCTGTTTAGTAACGTAAGGTCCCTCAATGTCTTGTTGTGACTGGGTGTTTAGATGAGAGCTTGGTGCGCATTAGTCCTTCTTTCGCTGGTCAGCTGCGGGAGGATCACACCGCGCCAAAGTGATCGGATCAAAGAAATCTGTGGAGCCCATTTTCTTCGTAAGTTTTGAGTTTCGACAAAATGCGAAAATCTAAACGGGGCCGTCGTGTTGTTCGTTCTTATTAGTTTCGAATTTCTTTGTTAATGCTCCTCATACAAACCTAAACCTTGGCCGGTTACGATACGTTATGGTAGATGCGGGTGACGGTGCAATGCTGTACCCCCAATTCCATAGCCCCGTAGCTTTTTGGGTTCAAGGACTCAGCAAAAACGAAACATGATTTTCTACTATATGAAGGGTGGAGATTCTTGCAGTACTATCCATTTCCTCCATTCAGATCTACGCCTGAGACCCTTCACACCCTTCACCCCTTTCCCTTAGTGGTCACAATGGATGTATGTCACCTTTTCGGCACCTCTGCTCTCATGAAACTCAATTTGAAGACGTGTGTCAAAAGCCCGGCTATAATTGGAGCGACCTGCTTAACGAAATTCAATGGAATGTGGTTGGACGTGTCAGAAAAAGATTTTGGCCATTTGCATAGAAGCAAGAGAACTTCGTCTTCACAACACGAGGCCGAACCACTCATCAGGTTAAATTTGGGAGTCACCTAAGAAGGACCATTATCCATCTCCTCATGAAATGCTCTTTGGAATACGTCAGCTAATACTTCAACTTTGTTCTGAGCCGTTATTGCCAAATTGCCAGCACGGTCAGAGCTCCAGTAACGGCTCCAGGACCTAACTCGAACGCGACGTCGCGCGCTATCCGCGTGCGACGTTGAGGCGCCGAAACGCGGACGTGCGCTCGGTGACGCATGGTTAGCCACGGAGCACAAAATGTTCTCAGTGTTTAAGCTCCCAGGCCACATTCCTAGCAAGGAACTTAAGATCCCACAGAATGTGGTAGGCAACAGTCTGCAGTAGGACAATTGGTCAGAGAATGGGTGATCGTGACCTTTTTCCGTAGTATAACCATAATCACGGGTAAAAATTGACTGAAGAAGTTGCAGATGGCAAATACTGAAGCTAGAAACCATCCACATGACCAGGATTCCTGTATAAACTGTCGCTGATCGTCCTTGAAACCACATTCATATACCATCTCCAAGAAAAGACGTGCCGCCGTCGCTGTAGGAAACGTTTCTAGCCGTCAGAGGCATCGGACCGCTACAACTCGTCCAATTTCATCGCGCACCGTGCGCGGCGCCAGGGGGTTCGCGCGGCGTTGGAGTTATGTCTGCCCCCGTCCAGTAACCTCTTTTTTCACCCTCAGCTAAGAATTATGAAAGGGGTTCTTATCTCCAGACTCAATGACGCTTTTTTCCACAGCATTACTAAACCTCTTTTTACGCGAAGTGCTCTACTTATTCTCCTAAAAGTGTTCCAACCACTAGAGCTGTCATGCCTTTTTGCCTTGTTCTAGGCTCGACTTTTTCAAATCTAGTCTTTCTAAGTCATCAGAAAGGCGGATTTTATCAGATTGTGAGGTTCCAAACGGAGCAAAGAGATGTATTGAACCCTTTATAACAGCAATAAACAGTTCATATTTCTCGTTCACCGAGTTTACACTATTGAGTGAACCATTGCAATCAACTTTTAAAAAAGTTTATAATTGTGCTAAAGCCAGCATTTTTAAAATTTCTCAGAAGCCTTATTTTGACAGCCGTTGGAACTCTCAATCAAAATGAATGGAAGCATGGTCATTGGTATCAATAGGAAAAACGGGATATACATTTCGTCTCAAAGTGCCATGGTCATTTGGGGTCCCTTCCTTGTAAAATCGGCTACCAAGGGCCTATGCTGTGATGCTACTGCTCTTCTTCCGGACGACCTTCGTACCTCGGGCAGGACAGCTCTTCGCACCAAGGTGTGAAAGGTGTTGGAGTATCGATGCGGATCCTATGGCCTCTTCGAGCTTACGCTAAGGTAGAAGCCCAAACATGTCCTTCTCGAGCATCCGTATTATAACTTGACCTATGAGTTCTCCCATCTCCCTGACCTTCGCCCTTTTCTTTATCGCTTCCCATAGGCGTAGGACTTCCGCTTCATCAGGTCAACCATTTCCCTGAATCTATCGGTCAGCGTTCCTACATTAAGAATCCCCATTCGAACTAGTTTCTTTTGCCGAGATTGCTCGTCTGCAGGTAACACACGCATACTGACCAGGTACATATGGGGGGGAGGGGAACTTTTGTGCCCCGCAGTGGTGGTCCAGAGGAGTTCACTCATAAGTTCTGAACGTTCAACTTTCCACCAGATACTATTTCCTCTGACCAAAGGCAACTTTGTCCTCCATTATAATCTTCGAACAGGGATTAGGTACAAAATGTGTGATGATGTGAAACAAGGTACGTATTTAGGGCCTTCGAAAAACTTCAAGATGAGCGCAGGGCGCCTAGTGCGCCCAAACGAATTCCCCTGGATCGCAAGGACATACAGTAAGCAGTTGCTACTTGTCTACGTGTTCATAATATAATGATGCTCTCATATTCATAATTAAGCGGTAACAAGCCACGAACAATTTCGCCAGGTATCTTTGCCTACTCATGTACTTTTTCACGTGAACAACAAAATTCTTAAAGGAGAGTGAAAACACAGCTGTAAGTTACACAGCTCTTGACCAATGTGAGTAATATCTAGATTTGAAGTGCGAAAATTCTCAAAATTAGGCCGACAGGGAGTTTCTTTGAAATTTTTTCAAAAGTCACTTCATCCCTTCTTTCCAACGTACTGTGGTGACAACTTGAAAAGCTTATGTGAACGCCGGCTCTGCCAATTAATCCTTATGACGCCCTAGAAGTGTCTAGAGTAACTTTATCTCAGAAGTATCCACTCAAGCTTAACTCTCGTTTTGCACGTGCGTTGAAATCCTTAGACCATTGCTTGGCCTTGACAGCCGATTTTTCAAGATTTGGAGCTAAAGAGCCCTACATTCGAAAATTAGGCCAATTTAAGGTTCAGAGAAACTTCAAAATCTCTCCTGTACATGTAGACACTATATTGTAATGAAAGTTCTATCAGTGTTCTTACCTTCACAAAATTCACAAAATAAGCGCGCAAGAAATTTGAAGGACTTCGGGACCTTTCAATAAATACACACTATTTACGAAGCCAACGACTTATTCTTTTTCCAGAAAAACTTGCTCCAACGAATCCCATATTTTCTATTATCTCGTCATTTTCTTTTGAAACATAGATGCAAGTGTTGTAGCTTGCAGAGTGTCTAAACGCAACTTGTTCGGCAAATAAAAATCTTCATACTGCAAGCTTGACGTATCCATATTTTATTACATAGAATCAGATGCTACGACGAAGAGGGAACATCCGAAAGACCATATCAATGCCGGCTATTGCTACATACCCAAAAAAGGAAAATAGTAGCTTGTGTGAATCGCGGAAGAGATGGGGTTTCCCAGACCGTTGTTGCTAATCACATCACCCAGGCGTTTACCACAAGAATGAGGAATACACCGGTTCCTGATTAGCTCTATAAGGGACGGCAGCGAGGCGAAGGATAAGCGATCAGGATGAAAAACGCGGTGTTGTTCTCCGTTGAATTGTATTATGTGACGAAGAGTAAACATGTGCCAATAATTGTTTTCATATAATTAAATGTACTTGACCGGCTCTAAGTTTCGTTGCATTTGCATTTCATTTCATTATTTACTTATTTATTTATTTGCACATAAATGCGCGCAAAATTCTAGAATAAGGGAAATCAATGGAACTCTTCATAGTCTACTCGCCTATCTTTAGAGCGATTCTCAGGTGGAGTCAGGTTCACTGCATAGCTCAAGCTGTGCTGATGCGACTACACATAGAAAGTCGCTTTATCTCAACTTTGCAGGATACAGGAACTCAAAAGTATACTTCTGCACTGGATCGCTCATCTCTTCCAGACACGTCCTCACTGCCGCTCACTGCGTGCACAGATATAGCAAGGAAGAACGCGACATGAGCTGCAAGCATTCACCTACTAAGTGCGCAATTGTGGAAGAAATACGTACCAAGGGCAGAATGAATTTTGCGTATTTCAGAAGATTCGTACCTCCACTTAGAGAGCCATCCGAATTCGATGTCTACGTCGGCACCAAATGTGGAAAGCCATTTGATTGTCAGACGGCGCATCGAGTAAAGGAAGTGGTGTGTCGAAAAAAAATGTTTACTATTCAACGTTCAATGAATCCAATGAATCAGCTGAAGAGCAAAATGTTTAGGTCAGCAACTTGAAGGATCTGTGTAATCGGTATGATGATATTGCAATTCTCGAGTTAGACAAAGATGTCAGCTGGGAGGACACCTCTCCAATTTGTCTACCAACTGAAAACCATGAGCTGAAAAACGAAATGCTTCTCGCCGGAGCTGGCTATGACAGTGAGTGAGAGACAAAGCGTTCCTTTTCAGCTGCTTCGATTTAATTTTATGGAAATGTAGCCTGCATGGGGGATGGGGACAGAATGAACCAGACAAGCCGTGCCGCCCCCACAGGATGTGGTCGGATGGCGTAGTGGTAGTGTTGTAGTTTTGCACAAGAAAGGTCGTGGGTTCGATTCCCCTTGTAGTGGTGGTTTTGCATTTTGGGATTTATCGTCAGTGGGACTTTTTATCCCCATTTCCAACACATTTTGAATAAAAACGGCAACAAATGTCGTTTACGTTCATCGAGCTCTTTGAAAATGGAAAGGTGACAATTTTTGACGTCCATGTCAAGGACTGACGCCAGATTCCTAATCAGCACCCCAAATAACCCCCACGCACAAAATTTGGGCGAAATTTCGCATCCGACCTCACCACCCTCACTTGCTCACAGCTTCTCTAACCCGTCATAAGAAAACGGGAAATCCAGAAACCGATGTCAGATCATCACCCCCTTACATTCGTAAGCGAAGTGTGAACGATTTTTTCGACATCGCTAGTACAGTGCATGGGCCCCTTTTCATCTTCGAACAGCAAAGCTGTTTCAAGATGAGGTGTTGTAGATAGCAAATTTTATTATATTCTTTACATGGATGGAGTCAAAATCGTGGTAACCAATTAGTAAGGATAGCTAATGATCCATCATCCTTCTTCAACAATGATGGAGGATTGCAAAAAAGCATGCAAGCGAAATAAACTGCTCAGAACTGAACATATACGCTTCTATCTACCACCTGTTCAAAAAAAGGACCGATATTTTACTTTCTGTGTAGCCCTCCACCGCTTAGCGTATTCAATTTGTTCCCATCTCGAATAACTCCGCACATCAATGACCGCCCTTGTTGGACCATGAAGACCGAGGGGCAAAGCCCGCTCATGCTCGAGTGAGGGTGGTGAGGTCAGAAGCACCAATATCGCCCAAACTTGTACGTGGGGGTTATTTGGGATGCTGATCACGAATCTGGCATCAGTTTATCTTTGCCTAACTTGGAAGTTAAAAATTCTCACCTTTCCACTTTCAAACAGCTCGATGAACTTAAACACATGCCGTGTTTTTGCTGCCGTGTTTTTCTTAAAAACTGCGTTGGAAATGGGGATAAAGGGGCCCACCGAAGATAAATCGCAAAATGCAAAAACACCAGTACAAGGGGGAGTCGAATCCACGACCATGCTCCTGTCAACACTACCACAGCGCCAACCGACCACAGTGGGCTGGGTGCCATGAGGGCGTCACGAACTTCGCGCTCATGAGTCCATACGCTTTTTTTCGACCACAGAAGAGTAGTCCGAAGAAAGTAACTATGGCTTTGGACTCCCCACACGGAACTCTACATTCTGTAAAAATTGCATCGCAAAGCTCACCGTCACTTTGGAGGCCCTCTTTGTGAGACGAGCAGAGCGGGCGTCCATGAACCAGGGATGAGCGGGCAATAAAATTTTGAAAGCCTGATAACGGAAAACGGATAATTTTGCTCAAAATGGGGGACGAGCGTTCTACCCCCGTCCCCCTGGCCCGCCCTCCCCCAACCCCCTGGGCTTGCTCGAGAGTCCAGTGGCTGCCTTACGAGGTAGTGGAGAGGCAGACATTTACAGCACCACTGTTTAAAGCGGGGGGAAGAACGCTACTCCGTCGCCCAAAATTGACCGGATAACGGAAAAACGGATGACGAACGAACAGCAAAAGTTAGAGCTCATTTTAAACCGTTCTTTCTCCAATAGTAGATCGATATTTCTAATACTGTCTACGTCACATGTCTAATAGGCTACTCTTGACCAACTTTTTGGTGTTTTTCTTTCTAGGCGCGTGGTAGCGCAGTCGGAGGGGGCGCCAACTGACGTATGCTCCCCGGTTCTGTGTTTTTGGTTCGGATTTACCTCAAGATGAACCATGCTTTCTATCATTTCCGGCTTGATGTGTTTGAGCCAGGCTTGCCCGGAAAGGACAATTAACTGACGGCTAGCTACCGTAAGTAATTGTTCTGGCCAGATACGCATTCAAATTGTCTCCAGAATATCCCGCAAGATTAGAATGCATGGCTCATCCCGCAAAAGAATTGACTAACGTTGTCTTGTATCCTTTATCGCTGCATCCGCCATATCCTCGTTGCGGTGGCCTCTTAGCGCTCTCCCACGTTATCGGGATATTACTTGTAATCAAACAGCGCTGTTGCTGTAATCCTGCCCGGAACGCAGAGGGTGCAGGTTGAAGTCCTGCATGGCGCGAGAGTTCTGATCGCAACAAAACATCATGTGACTGCACATATCCCTTATAGCAGCTGCTCTAGGCTTAAAACAAATGTATAGGAAAATTTTTGGAATGATCTGAGCTTTACAGCTTCTGTCATTTCTGACAGGGGAATCTCTCCAACTTACGGCAGGTGCTAACGACTACCGGGAGTCCTATACTGTGTTCGACATATTGCTGACTATGAACACTTTTGTGGGCCGCGCACGCATGAAAAACGTCTACACGCATCTAACTAATTGTCTCGGTGCTGGCCGCGACTACGAACGAAGCCACATAATGGTAGGCCTGATCGCAGGCGCGGTCAGCATCTTGCCCCTCTTCATTTTCCGTATGGGACCGGAACTGAGCCCGGGTCGCGTTATAACGGAAGTCATTTTGAACGCAGGGTTCTTCCAAAAACCGCGCTATAACGGAAGTAGCGTTGCACCCGACGCGTATTAGGCATCTGTTATACTCCCGCGGAAGCATTCGCGGAACGTCCGCGGACCAATGGTGCACGGCGGAGGCGGGCGTGGCGAGGCGCGGCGATTGGCCAGGTGAGGAGTCTCGGCGCGATTCCCGCCCTTCCGCGGATGCTCCCGCGGGAGTATAACTCAGGCCTTAAGTGGAGTTGATTTGTATTGGCGTAACGGTAAGCTGGCCGGGGCCAGAAAAAATCTACGTTATATCGAGAGTCGCGTCATATCCGGAGGCGTCATAACGGGAGGGGACTGTTCATTTATGTAGCACTAATTTTGCCCCAGATCGAGCAAAACTCTCTGCTGCTCCGGGGAAGTTAAATTATTTTTCTTATAAGTGATTTGGGCGCGTGTGACGCAGCCGGAGGAGGCGCCGGCTGTCGCGTGCACCCGATACCAGGTTCCTGGTTCGGATTTCCCGCCCAGGCCAACCAAGCCTTCCATCTCTCCGAGGTCGGTCAATTGGTACCAGACTTGTCTGGGAAGGATAGAGCACTGACTTGTTCATCGGCTAGCCACCGCAAGTCATTGTATGGCCATATACGCATTACATCGCCTCCATGATATCCCGTAGAAGTAGAATGCGTGGCGCATCCCAAAGGGGATTGAGTAACGCCGCCCTTTATCCTTTATCCTTAGAAGTCATTTATCCAAACACCGATGAGGGAAACTCAACAACAAAACGAAATACACCCAAAAAACAGACAACAGCGTTGCAATTACTGTCATGCGTATTTGGGGAGAATTGTAGTAGGTTCATCAAGCTGTGAAACTAACCAGGGAAGGGTCTCAGGTGTATGTCTCGAAATGGATAGTACTGCAGAATCACCATCCTTCACATAGTAGTAAAACATGTTTCGTTCTTGCTGAGTCCTTGAACCTAATGTACGAGCCTTCGAAGTTGGGTAGTACATTATTACACTAACGTGCGCGCGCTGATGTATGAGACGTGGCGAAAGGCTCTGCGGTGAGTGAATCGGTGGTTCAGCAGGGTGCGACGCTGGTTCACAGATTTTAGGCCACATGTTCGACTCCCGTGCTATGACCTATTTTTGCATTTTTTCATGACCGCTGCCGCCTTCACCAATTTGTTTCTTACACATCTTCTACACATTTATTTCGTCGAAGATCTAGCCTAGCACCTGTGAAGCAGCGTCGCACACTGCTGAGCCACCGACCGCTTGTCGGAGTGCCTTTCTTCAACGCCCCATACATCAGCTCGCATGCGCTGATGGGCGATTCTGCACTCCACCTTCGAGGGCCCGTAGCTGTTTGGGTTCAAGGACTCAGCAATAACGAAACATGCTTTACTACTATTTGAAGGATGGAGATTCTCACAGTACTCTCCATTTCACTCGTTCAGACATACGCCTGAGACCCTTCTCTGCTCCTGGTAAGCTGGAAACGAAAAAGCTGGAAAAGCTGGAAACTGTTAAACAGAGCAAGCGTCCTCTTGGAAGCCTAGATAAGACGAGAGGAATTTCTAATCCAATGATCATTTCAAGTACAGTCTACAGTACAGTAGTTTCATGTTGACGGGAAAATATAATGCAAGAGGAGTTGGACCATGAAACGGTCCTTACGAAGGCAGGGAAAACCCGGTAAGCATCTTCGCGTAAAAATTTGAAACAGATGTGACTCATGCACCCCATTCACTGGCATCTGTACTCATCCAAAGGTGGCTTATCAGCCTTTCGGCTGTTTCCATAGTCATGGTCAGTTGGGTTGTTTAGCTCCTCCTCTTTCGTTTCGTCATTAGCTTAAGGTAGTATTACAACCATCTGTTATTCTCGCACGACCTCTCAATCAAGCCTTGCTTGTTCTCTCAAGACTTAAAAGGTGGTTGAGCCGAAACTTCAGCCCAATTTGTACACCAGTATTGGAGCACAGCCCGCCGACAGCTACTTCTACTGTTCAAGAGTTACCCGTAAACCTATAGACAAATCTGAAATTATTTGGAAATATTAGAGTACTGCTTTTCCATCGACCAGTTACTGGAAGCCACGCATATGCCAAACATAATTAAAAAGAGGTAAAAGATCGTGTTGAAGTTAAGTACATATATGGCACATCCTTAAAACAAGTGACTCGTATGAACGTTTGTCCTTATCTCCACTAATCGAGTGGTTTTTCCCAACACTATGCTAGAAGGAATTTTGGTGGAAGCCACACAAGTCGAAATGAGGAAGAAAGAGTTCTGCATTTCCAAACCTGTTATCAGCAGGTAGCCGAATTATACCATTGGTAACTATGAGAAGGCACGACCTAGTACTGCAAGTGTACCGTGGCGTATATTTAAGCAAGCAATCGTAGGGTGCCAAATTTTGTTGTTCGTTATCTGGCCAAAGGTCTCCGGATAACGATCAACAAAGCGGATAGGCTAAAACCCGTCGGAAACCGGATGACGGATAACGGTTAATCCGCTAATCCCTGCTATAAACTGTCGATCAATGCGAACCTTGTTAGAGATGTAAGGGAAGGAGAAGGGGAAGGGGGGGGGGGTAGTCCATCTAACAAGGGAAGGAAGGATACTAGTTGCGCATGGAACTTTGAGATGGGGTGTATATCACGGGATGCGGCTTCGAACGCTGATTCCAAATATGTGTTCCTTTTCTGCTGACCGCTTCTATTAACGGAGTTGTGAACCGTTTTCAGCTTGGATCCTTTGCTCACTGACTGCAGGCAGAGTCCATCACAGAGAGCGAGCTCATGTAGGCTGGAGACTGCCCTGGCAGCCGAGCAGTGGTAGCGCAGAGGTAATGGGACGGCGCGGTGAAGCAGGGTAGTTTGTGGCTCGACTCCCAGGCGACACACGGTTCTGAACTTCCCAAAAACGACCTTCCACAATCAACCAAAGCTCTATATGTCAAATCGAAACGGAAAGGTCACCAGAAAGGACTCGCCTTCGCGTTGACAATTTCATACTGGCACGGAGATTCAATTTGTTACGAGTAGTTACTATAATCATTGCGAGAAGCCAAACAATGCATTCTACTAGCAACTGTGAAATAGCACTACGAAATGTTTAAAACATAACAGCTGTTGGCAATGACTGCAGCGGATAAGGAATATATCGGTGCAGTCGCTGTAAGAGCAGTGCTCTATGATGTCTGTACAGAAACAATATTATTGGTGTATCAAACCTCCCATTGTGACTGTAAAGTTATCCTGCGACGTGCATGAATAATTGAGAAAAGTTCTGAATCATGGGGAAGAAAACTGCGCTTAAATAAGCGATACATTCGAAGAATTGAGTCAAGGGAGTGGACTGAGGACCCTATTCGTTGTCAAAACATGAGAG